>JAOEGS010009559.1:29394-47312 GCA_025447755.1 Corythornis vintsioides
ATCTTTATTTTATAATCTTTATTTTATTTTAATGCTTGCATGAGTTGTCTTTAATAACTTTACTAACTGCTATCAGGAACTCATGTCAGTTCTGGTGGGCACACCACCAAGGGGAGTGGATGGAGCAGTCTCTGTCCTAGTCACAAATTTTTGGACGCAGCACACTATCATTTTTAGTTGATGTTGGGTGGGTTTTTTTTACATTCTGAATGACATTTTCACTACATGCTTCTCGAGTCTGTGTGAAGGTCTTCCTTTCATTGCTGACTCGCAGAACAGACACGTTGCTTATCTACAAGCAGCAAAAAGGCAATTTCAGGAGTTCAGTGAGAGACGATTCCTCACCAAGAGTGATTCAGAGCATCTTGCATAAAGGTGAGTCAGTGACTCTGGGTTCCCATGGTGGGAAGATGCAGCATTAATGGACATGCTGTGCTATGAGACAGGAATATCTTGATACCTTGAGTGTAATTTTTTTTTTTAAGTAAAATATGATACAGTTTTTGCTCACAGATGTCATGTTAGCTTGAAGTATCAGTCCATCACTTCTCATCCTACACAGAGCACTGAATTGTATTGTGACTGCTGAACCCCCTTGACCCTTATGTGATATGAATGCAAAAATGGACAGACAACTGCCCCATGGTTTAAAAGACAAAGCTAAAATACTCCTTCTGTACTCCAAGACTAGTTTAAACTGATTATATCAAAGATAATACTAAAAGTTTTTTATCATAGTGATTTTTTTGAAAAAAAAATCCCCTTTCAATTCCATCTAAGAGTAGATTTTGATAGAACAAGAGTGAAGATATTAATGAAAACTCTTTTAAACACAAGAGTTCTCTGAAATAGCATGTCTCTAGTCCCCGTTCACCAAAAAAAGCATTTTGCTGGATGTCACCTACAGCTACAGCAACTACAGGCAAGTACAATCAGTGGCGAGTAGCAGTACACACGTCCATAAAAGATCCTCAGACTGCAGCCCAAAGGATGCCCTGCCAGATGGAAGAGATTAAGCTCGAACATGTTAATGAAGAGGAACAAGCCTGCAGGCATAGGGGAAGGGGAAAAAAGTTGTTTGGAAAGAGGCTGGTCACAGAACTGCAAGGATGTCTGGGAATCCATAGTCTTTGTAAAACTGCACAGTAAAGGCAAGGAATTGTTGAGCTATAGTTTCAAGAATTAGTCCTGGTTGTCTTTATGCAACATATTTTCAAAAGGAAGAACAATTCTTTTCACAGTTTGGAATTACGTTTGTGTTTTGAGAAGTGAGAGAAAAAATGTATATTGGGAAAGTATGAAACATTTCCCTGAGGTAATATGAAGAACAGAAAATTTGTTACAAAAAGTTTTTAAATGAAAACTTGAAATACAAAACCCCCAAATTATTACTTATGCAATATTTACTACAGTTGAAAAGTACAAGCTAAAATATAAACCTATTTTCCAGAAGATCTAAGCAATAAAAGTCTTCTGTAACAATGAAAGAGCAAATATTGTTCAGAAGTGGTATAGAACAGATACAATAATGATATTGGAGTGAAGGTTTTTCTGACTTTGCTTGAAGCAGAACCAGCAGCTGCTGGTTTTAGCAAGATGCTGAGGCAGGTATGCAAAAATCACACCCCACATTGAAATGTCTAAAAGAAAACACAGCCTTGTTGTACATGAACAGAAACAAGTATCTGAAGCCTCAGCTAACATAACTACATAGTTATTCTACACAAAAAATATGGTTTTAGTTACAAAAATCACAAAGCTCCATTATGTTTTTCCAAAGAGCATGTTAGAGAACCCCAGAAATAAGACTAGAAATACTGAAAACTATGAATAATATTATGCAAATTAAACCAATAATACTGAAAATTGAAAATACCAACACAGAGAATAAAGATGTCAGTGAATCCAAGAAACATCTAATACAATGAAAATTTTTAAAGATGGTAAAAATATTATAAATTTTAAAAATTCTTTAGGCATTTGTATAATCAGCAACCATTTTTATTCTCTGAAGTACACATACACAATTACTATTGTTAAACATCAGGAGTATATTTGGAAGAATTTCTGGGTAGAAGGGGAAAAGCCTCAGAAAAAGAGGCTACTATTCTAATAGAAGGATGCTAAACCCTCAGAGAAATTTAAATATTTAACTTTTTAAAAGTTGTGTGGTTTTTGGGCTTTCTTTTTTTATGAATAAGATGCTGAGTGACTCATTAGCATGAGAAGTTTATTACTGTGAAGGTGGGTGGACATATCCTAGGGAAGTCCTGTGGATGACACAGCTTGCTGGAAGTAGGGTTACAAGGTTTAGGATATCAGTACATCAAATTATGTCCACAAACTGGTGAATTTGAATGGCAATTGAAGAGCATAGCTGAAACATTTGAAATATAATTATTCATTGGTAAAGAAAGAGCAAGACTGAGGTAGAAAAAAATTGCAAAGTACTAAGTTTGTAAGGAACAAAGATGTGAGAAGAAAACCAATGACTGTGGAAACTAGTGGAAGAGAAACAACTGTGAAAGTGGATGGGAGGAGAATGAAATCCATGTAAATAATTATGGATAGAAAAATGGATTAACTCTGGGTTCTCAAGAATATCTGTTAGATTTTGAGACTTGTGAAATTGAGCTACTTTTGTTTAAGGTGGTGAACTCCAGGAATTCGTGAAGTTTAGGGCTGATCTGTGAGGTTCTGTGACTACTTTGTGAACAGAAAAGGGAAAAAAAATGTTCATTTGAACATAATTGACAATAGAAGCAGCACAAGTTACCAGCAGATTACATACTATTTCACCCAAAGGTTTCTCTGTGAAGACTGAAAAGCTTTTAATACAAGAAAGAAAGTTTTGAAGTTGTTTCCATGTGTGACTGTAATTCATAAACTTGCACACTTCTAGATATTGGTATTTTTGTGTTGCAGCTTTGCAACGCCTGGATGAAGGGGAAGGGGTTTCATGTGGCCTTTGAAATAAAGGCAAAATAGAGTATGGAGGAAATGCAAATGACAGAAAATACTACCACTGATCATCAGAACAGGAGCAGAGGAGTCACCTTTGAAAAGCAAAAAGAAAACCAGTAACACAGTTTCTCTTCTACTATCATGTTACTAATGGTCTTGCATTAATAATGAAGGACAAAACCAAGAGGAACACAGAATTGACTACAGATGAAAAGTTTCACAGACACAAAAATTGATCTAGGAAGTGATCTTCAAATTTTAAGGAAGAAAACCCAACTTATACATTTTGACTATTACGTTTGTTATAATGTCTCATCAGAAACAGGTACCATGCTTATGCTTCACCTGCTGTGAAGAAGTGCAACATGAGAATAAAATTAAATTTCAAAATAAAAAATGTTGAAGGTTTTTTATTAACAAAAGGGAGAAAATCAGGTATTTCACATGAATTTATACCATAACAATTTTTCACTAAAAGATTTAACTAATTTTTTTTTTTTCTGATAAAAAGAACTTTTAAAACAAAATTTTCATTCAACTCTTCTGTTTGCACAAGTATACCACCTGCTGGTAGCAATATTATTGTACTTTGTATTCACCTTATGTAGCAAATTAAAAGAATAAACGTGGAAGCCCTCTAAAAACAACATGAGGAAACTTCATGAAATAGTACAATTTTTTGTCAAAATTGTCTGGAAAGTATTTTGACATATTGCAGCTGTAATTCATAAGAAATCAGACAAACACTTTGTTAAAATTAAGATTAACAAGTTATTTTCTAAAGTAAAACGCTGATTTAGTAAAATAAACTGAAAATATTTCAGGACAACTATTAATTTTGCCATAAAGATGGTGGTTTTGAACAAGGATAACTTTACCGGGTTATGATACTACCTATGATATTTAGAGCATTAAAATTCTTTTTGTTAAATCCAGTATTCAATGAGCTTCAGACATTCAATAATCTCCCAGCAGCAATTCTGTAAACAAAATTTGTCTCGTAATAGAGCTCACTACTAGAGTTTTTCAGCCAAGGCTATCAAAGTGCATTTGTGTCAGAAGCATGGTGACTCAAACCTACCTGGAGAAGGTGAGCAACTGGATGAAAAAAAAACCCAGATAAACATGTTATGACCACTGGAAAGTAAAATAGCTCCCTCTTTCCCTCTTGTAGTTATGCTTTGTCTCTAGTATAGTATCTAGTAAGCATTGTCTGACTCCCTGCACAGAAATTAATCAAATCAAAGCCCAAACCCAATAGAATATTTTGCTCCTGAATGAAACAAGCATCACTAGACTCCTTAGTGGCTTTTTCTACCTTATCTGAATAAAAATAAATAGATAAATAAGCAAAATAAAACAAAAGCAACAAAAAAAAAAATCAAAAATCCACACAACACCAAAACCAAACAAGAATCAAACAAAAAAACCCCAACCCAATAAATTCCTCTCTGAATTCTGAATGGTAAAAATACCACTATATAGTCCACATCAGCACGGTGCAGAAGTTTCGAGATTTTGCAGATGTTTTGAGGAAGCAGTCACCTTTTACAAGAAAATTCATTTCTTGTATTTCAAAATTATTATCTACCATATTAAATGTATAACTAGGAACAGAGTCCTAGCTTCTTAAAAAAAAAATAAAATTCTAGGCTTTTGTGATTTATCTGCAATTCTAGAAAAGTTAACCAACAGGTAAAAGTTTCTTCAGTTAGGGTTATTGTGCTGTAACAACTAAAAGAATTTAAAGTTTTCAAAGTGGGCATCCAAAGCAAGAGCACTTGTGGAAGCTCTTGAGAACTTTGTTGACTCATTGGCTTATTTAAAGGTCAAACAGGAAAGGCTAAGACCTGTAAGCAGGGTTAACATAAATGATGAGGATGCTGCATCAACTGTCTGCTCCACTCCAGATGCACAGATGAAGGTCTCTGGATTGCTTGTGAAAGAACCACTGAAGAAGCTATTGAGCATATAAATTACTTGTTAAAAAAAACCAGAGCTGTACTTTTAAGATAAATAGTAGTGTTGAGGTAGGCAGCTAGGACCCTGTATCATTAGTTACTTCTGTTTGCAAGTCACAGCTTAAAGGATATGGCACCCAGGAATATAAAATCTGTCTTTGAAAGGTTTTGAGAGAAAGACAAAATGTTTATTCTCAATATTTGTAAAGTGGTATTCTAAAACCAGGACAAATAGTTTCGTTTTACTGTTTTGTAAAAACCAATGATGAATTAATGTTTCAAACTTTTATAAATTATTCAAGCTGCAAACGTTTAAAGACAGCTAAATTATAAACCTGGCATTGAGATAATTAGCTTCCTTGAAGGCTATCAACAAACAGCAATAGTAATAAAAATCTAATAAATAAATAATAAAGTTTTACCTAGGCAATTATTTTCATTTCCAACACACAGAGCTGTTTAATAAAATGCAAGTCTAACAATACACTATTTTAACAGAATTCCTGTTTTTGCAAAATGCTGTTTCAAGCTTCATAATTGGAAATCTTTGAATTCAGAATTTGCACAAGTATGAAGTCTTACACTTCTGCAAGTTCTTCAGGACAGAATTAAAACAAAGACATGCTGGCCTAATTAGCATATATGTCTTGACTGGTGTACAAACAGTTATTCCTGCCCACAAATGCAACTTGTAGTGATGAAATAAACATTTGCTAAGTGGTATAGTCTTGAATGCTACAGAATTTTTAATAGAGACTATGTTTACAACACTACAAATAAATGCTGAAGCAATCTTAACTTGGATCTTTTTTTGTTCCGGGGAATTTTTGTAAGAGTTAAGAAGCCAGCTTGGCAAGTAAATCAAAACTGTTCTATTTATACTTTAATTCTGACAGTCAAGGGGTTCTTCAGAAGTACAGAAACAGTATTCTATAAAACATCCCAAAATATATCAGCATGACCTAATGATTTATTTTTGGCTTTGCAAAACTCAAGGGAGAAGCAGCAGACATGACATTAAAAAAAAAAAAAACAAAACACACAGAATTAAATCTTCCTTGTTCTCCATCTTGAAAAAAAAAAAAAAACAAAACCCAAACCTTTTTGTCAGTTTTGAAAAACAAGCAGCATAGACTTTAAATAGTTTTTGCACACACAGTACTTGACAATTCATTATTCTGGATATATTTTTGAATGTTTCCCTTTCTTTTTGCTAGTCAATCTGTTATCTGTGTGGCAATCATGAGACATGGCTGATTTTTCCCTTGTCTATAGCACAAATGTCTAATATGACCACGTGTATCTTCAGCATTTTCCATGCACTTTCACAGTTAAATATTTGATATCATACAGTAAGATTTCCTACAGTGACATACTTTAGAAACATAATATAGGAAGTATATTTGGCTATATACTCTTGTATAAATTAATGCTACAGTTAAAGAAAAATCAGCAGCAGTAGTTTAATAAATTTATACAAAACCCCACCACTTTTCTGTGTAGAATCACCATGCAGAATTACAATCCTCAACCTTGCTAATAAAGCCCATTAAATCCTTTACCTGTTCATTGCAGGTTGGTGTTTTGTTTTTATGTTTTGTCTTTTAAGATTTTCTTTTGATAGTTTGTATGGAAGATATAAGAACAGGAGTTAAAATCAATCTATTACTACACCAGAAAGGAAAGCTTAGTGACTGGATAAGTACTCAGACAACTGATGAGAGAAGGGACAGTATTTCTGGGAACAGAAGGATGTGCTCCTCTCTCTTCAGAGCATGGGCAGCCAAATTTCCTGCTACAAGACAACAAAACTCAAATACTTCACATGACTGTAAAATGTGAGTCATGGATTGAGAAGAGACAGCATTCTAGGAGCAGTTAAAACTGGGAAAAAGTGAGACAAAATGGAGCTGGACTCAGTCTGTACCTGGGTTTGAAAGCAATTTGGTGATGGTATTTTTTGGACTATTTTATTCAAGATGTGAATCTGGATTATCCAGAGTGTTTTCTGCTAAAGCTCCTTGTGACACAGGCCTTGGAAAAGAGTTGATCTTTAAGTGCAGAAAAGTCACACCAGCCTCAGAGGTTCTCCAATTTCTAATGACCAGCTTGGGGGAAAATATGCTCTGCTCTCTCCCTTCTCCACCAACAGTCATTTACTGGAAGATTAAGGTTGTCAAATTATGCTAAATGATAGCTGAGTTGAATTCCTTTTATCTAACTTAAGATCTCAACATTACTGGCATTTAACTAATCATCTCAGGCCCGTTTCATAGGCAATGGAGAGTAATAGTTGCATCTTGGGAAAAGTTGGGTGATAGGAATCCCACTACACTTGTCTCAAGTAACAAAGGTCTCAACAGTAGAGAAAACAGAAACCTGGGGTTCTCACAAAAGAATCTGGTATCTAAGACTTGTGTTGAATTGTCAAGGGAAGGATCAAGTCAGAGAATTAACTTGACTGAGTGAAATCTGAGAGGCAGGATAGAGAAAAAGAGAATTATAAGCTACATGGATCCCATTAAATGAGAGAACTGGAGAAAGTGGCCGATTGACTTGTCCTACTCCTATGTTACTATACGAAAAAGTTACACAGAGATGTCTTTTCATCACCTGATTGATCTGCTAAAGGGAATCCCAAAATATCAACTAGAGAAAAATCAGAGAAGTCATCTTCACCAAAACAACAAAATAAAATTACCACAATAAAATCAAAATGCTTCAATGGTCCTAGAGCAGCAGAAGACACATCATTAGGACTATAGGGAACTTTTTAGACAGAAGAAGAGCAATCCCTACCTTGGAAGGTCTCTACTCCCCAGATTAATTTTTCCCCAAGAGTCACTATATGTTATTCACTGCTCAAGGTGTATGTACTTGGGGAAAAATCATGGTCACTTCTCCTAATTTTCAAGTTAAATTTGGAAGCTAAGCATTTTTAATTTGTACATTGCATATAAAAAAAATAGAAAAACCACTATTCAGAACTATGAAATACACATATGCTCTGACTTCACCAACATCCAAAGGCACCAGAATGCAATTCACTATATAGCATTATGCCTGCAATCTTTCAGAGATACTCTGAAAGCCTGTGACAGCAAATCAAAACTATTCTTTTCAGGCTTTGTCAGTGAAGTGCTTCTCTCTCAAACATACACACCAATAATAATTTGTGCCTAGACTGTTACAGCTGATTCCATCTGAAGCTAAATAGAATTACATCAGAAATGCTGTGGCAGACACAACATGCTTCCCCCATGAATCACGAATCAAGTTTTGTGGAATGGAACACTGTCAGCCTTTTCTGATAATGCTATCCCATTTTACACTACTAAAACTGGAATTGGGAATGAAAGGACTACAACCATGGAGCTCAGTTACAGGCTTGCCTCCTACCACATCACTGCAGTTCAGAATCCAAGTCTTTACTGTTTTTCCCCTTTTGAAACTATTTAGTCGGTGGATCTGCTTGAGGAAGCTTCATCATTCCTGGTTAGCTTCCTGATGACAATAAAGCTACAACCTGGCACTTCACAGTGAAGGAGGGTCAGTGGAGAATCAGAGAGAAAAAAAGTACATGTGTACATCATTGTCTTCTCTCTGGATATTAGAGAAAGTAAACCAAGCCCAAATGGATGAACAAAGACCTGCTCCAGAATAAGCTACAGCCTGCTAGAGGAGCCTCCAGGAAGGTGGAAAAGGCCATTTCAGACCTCCCCAGCTAAAGCCATAATTGAGAGGTAAATTATAACAATCTTTTACATTACAAATGGCACCAAGATCGTGAATCAGCAATATAAAGACTCTCTCATAAGAAGAGTTGGAGGGAGAACATAAAGTTATCAAGTAGCAAGTTCAAAGCAAACGACAGTGCTTTTTTTGTGTGAATTTCTCACACAACATACTCAAGATGTGGAACTCAACGCTATGCCATATTGTGGACAGCAAAGTTTACACGAGTTGTTAAAGGGATTAGACATTTCCTTTCATACGAGGGAGAAAAACCACCAGAAGTTATTAAACTCAAGGATATCACCTCTGGCTCAGGAAGTCCCTAAACTACAATTTGCTGAAAGCTAGAAGAATATGCTGGAGGGGTGTCACGATAAAGTTTCCTAGGGAAATACTTCCTCCCTAGCCCTCCTCCACTGGCAGGCAACAGATATTGGAGCAGCAGACTTGTAATCTGATTCTTGTAGTTCATGGTCATACTGCTTTCCACTGTTATTTTGGGGCCGATTCCCCAGCGCCATTAAAATAGTCCCATGTCAACTAAGTTTCAGTCAATTAACTTTATTCCCCAGGTTAACAGCAGTACTAAGTAACTCATACCACTGCTCAGCTAACGAGCATAGAGCAGCACGTTCTCAGCAGGAGGACTTAGGCTCTGTAAATATCCTTGAGAAGAGTGTAAATTTGGCCCAAAGCTTTGAAGGTGTTCGTACAAAGGATAATACAGACTTACACACACTGCAAAATTCATTGGTCTTGAAGCAAACTAGTTTCTAGGATAAAAACTGCTAAGTCTAGAAGCTTTTACTTTTTCAAATGTCTTCTAGTAATTACGGTTACTGCCAGGTCACAAATACTATTCTGTAACACTTGAATAAAATGGTTAATTTGTAATCTTGACATTGATTCTTTTGGATTAAGGGCAGTAAATATAACTGTACGCAGTTAAGTAGGGGAAATGAATATAAACATGACAAAAGTTAACCGAGCTCCATCAATACGATTATTTTGTGAATACAAAAATCACTCTAGCTGCACTTAGCTGATGATGTACAGAATTAGCATTTCCTTTGATTATTATATTTATCAACAATTTTTTTAAAAAAATTGAATAAAACCACTAAGCAGCTGTGAAAGACATTACATATTCTATGATAAATATAGTTTAAGATTATTTACGGAAGGAATGTCTTTAACAACTAGATTGTATCGGGTTAAACCGTGATGAAAGTTTGAAGTAAAATATTTCCAAAATTTGAAAAATGTTACTTTAGTATGTAACTAAAAACTCTGAAACAAAAAGAAACATGAAGTTAAGCAAAAGAAAAAAAAAATCAGTAGTGTAGCAGTTGATCCATTTAAAAAAACACCACTTTATCTGTTCTCTTTTCCTTTGCAAAATCCAATAAACCGCCATTATATTCCTTTTAAATGGTTCCATTACAAGGATTCTATAACAACAGACTAATGTCTTGATAATTATAATAAATGCCTGTAATCAAAGCAGGAACCATTTAAAATAAGGAGAAAGGCTGTTTTCCATCAAACTCATTGTAGTTCCATGACCTTTGGAGCATTAAGCTACATCACATGCTGCCACCTCTAACTGCAACACAGCTTTCCTACCAATCTTGCTCAAATAAAAACAAAAAGGATGAGAGATCAATGGCAGCGTGGATTGGCACATGGTAAGCGTTCTTACTTTCCAGCTCTGAGCCTTGTAGAACATAAAAACCTCAATTTGCAAGATTCCAAAGGCTCAAAGCCGGCAGGATTCAGGCAGCAGCTCTTTGATGGGCTTTGATACGTAGTGCTTCCCTTCAGGAGGGAATGGGGGAAGGAGCAGACTGCTGTTTTAAAAAGTTGAGCTATGGCAATGTGAGCTATATATCCATAAAAAAAAAAATAAAATATATATGCTCAAGAAAGTATTACTTTTCAGAAGGACGGGCCATTTTATCGCAAAATTCGGTATTGTATTCACATGAACAAACAATGATTTCCAGAGATCATTTAAGAAACCCAAGGCTGATAAAATTACGGGAAATGACTATATATGATCAGAATGGCTTTCATCTGCATTTTGTTAGACCCAGCATTGATTTCACTTTTCAGCTGTGAACAGCAAGAGGCCAGCTGTGGCCAAGGGAGAAAGCAAGCAATGAACTAGGGTCACAATAGAGGCTGAGTTGTCAGAAAACTTAACACTTTTAATGACTAAATCTCAGCAAAAAATCTTCAAGTTACAACCATTTGAAAATTATATCCAGCAGGTCTCGCAAACTGTCAGAGGATAGAAGATTTAATTTATAACTAAGTAAAACCTTTGAACTCCAGTTATGTGAATAAACAGCTTTATAAAGGGAAAACAAACAAAGCAAGGAAAATATAAAATACATTGCCTTCGAGGCAGAAACAGCTACATTTTACTTCGTATTCCCAGATGTGTTAAAGGGAAATTTATGACAGCATACTGAAAAGCAAGATTCCCATTGTGAAACCCTTCACATTTATTTAACTAAGCACAATCATTGAAAATGACCTTTATCCAAACCCTTCACAGCTGTCTTAAAATGATCTAAAACTATTGCCAGATTTTCTTTAACTAGCATTACTTAACAAAAAGTCATTACCCCAGGGCCATATTACACTACTGGCAAGTAAACACAAATCCATTTTCAACAACACGCTATGAAGTTTTAATGAAATATTGATAACAAATTGAAAACTCTCCATTAAAAAGGTGCCAAACAACACACATCATCATAGTTTTCTATTCTAACAACAAATACCATTTCCTCATTTCTGATAACATATATGTTACCTGTTAGACATACATGTGAATAGAAAAAATGGCTAATGCTTAAAAAAAATATTACATTTTAAACTGTTATTAAATTAAGTGTCAAAATTATTATAAATGCAGCTGTTCTAGCAGTATATTGTGAAAAGATGCCCTCATCTGTTCTCAAAAGACAGCACATTTAGAGTGTGCTGTGCCCTTCCATAAAATTAAAGGTCTAATGACAATAAATTCATATGGCAGTTTTCACTGCAGTATACTAATAATGTACCAGCATGTTAATAAAGTTTGATTCCCAGATTTGAAAAGTGATGTGTCAAAACGATGGAATGGTATTAAGATTAAGGTTTAATCTTTCTCCTTTTTCTACATAAACACGAAACATAAAGATTAAAGATTATTGCAAGATCTGGCCTCTTGCAAGCCTAGGTGAACTGACAGGTGTTAAGGAAAATAAGAATCATACTCACGGATTCATAACAGTTTAGCTTTTAACATAATATTACAGAGACACAAAGTGGGTGCATACTGTGGGGAGGGGAGGAAAAGAGTTTATTAAAGGGCTGGTTAGTTCAGTAAATCATGGCTTTCAGATAAAGATGACTATGGTTGGTGGTTCCTTGTGTGAGAGGGAGAAGGGTGCAGGAGGTTCATTTCACCACCAATTATGCTGACCCAGGGTGTTACCATTTATCATAGCTGAAAGATGACACTCACTGCTAGCCAAGGGAAACTGCTAGTCAAATGCTTCCATCTAGATCAATACACACAACATTTTTCTGCAGCCAAAAGTCATTATAGAAGAGCAAACTTCACAATCAATAGCTCCTCAAGCTAACTTATATTCTGCTGTACGGGCATTAAGGTATGGCACTGTCAACTGCCCCTGAAAACTACTGTATTTGACCCAGATTAAAGGCTTTCCACCCACCATTATAAGGGATTTTAAAAATCTATTTTCTAGTAAAAGCAAATATATCCTCTATGCTCTATTGTTAATGAGTACCCATGAAGGTTTTCAGGACTTGTTGCAACCTGCAGCTGAAACGGATGTTCTTGTTATAATTTCATAAAGACTCCCTTAACACAAAATAAAGAAAAAAAATAGTTCATTACAGAAAAATCAGTCTTCCTAACTATCGAAAGCCAAAATAGTTTCTGGAGCATTAGCTCCTCAAAGGTGCAGCTGAAGACCTGATCTTTGTGAACTCCGGAGATCAGAAAAGAGAAAAATAAATATACCTGAAGTATTAAATCAATGTCACTAAACATGTATTCATGTTTGTTTACACAGAGGTGCACACATAGGATTAGCAGCAAGCCAGCTAGTAGACAAAATTAGGCTTTAAGAGATTAGGTTTTGTTTCAAAATATATCTAAATGTCAGTTTTGACAGCTGCTTTCAAAAAGGCAGAGCTTAGTCTTATAAAGCAATCTAACACATCAAGAAAGGTTAGAGGGCAGTAAAAAATCACTACTTTGGTTAAAAAAAAAAAAATTGACATCCAATTTTCAAGCTGATTTATCAGTGGAAAGCTAAAATTGATAGTTTGCCATTACTGGGTAGCAGGCTGTCTAAGAAAGCTGTTACAAAGCCTTTCATTTTGATTTAGCCACATGGATCAATACAAACCTATACTGTTTCAATTTTACAAATATTGATTTTCTGATATAACCTCTGTGGGAGAACATTCATCACCCACCATACTAAAAAAAAATTGAAATTTATTTTGTAAACTCTGATTCTCAACAAAATATAGTGTTCTACTGAGTGAAGTGAAATACATTTTTTTTCCCAGATAACAGCTAATCACTGCTAAAATGATATTCTGAGTAATATACTTTTGCCTTTTCATTTCAGAGTCTGACTGACACTGTTAATCCTTTAACTGGATTTGTACCAAGGAAGATCATAAAATTTCCCTTCATTTTTTGATCAAATATATTGAGATTCTTTTCAGTTTTAATGCACAGGAGGACAAACAGAATTTCAAGTTAAAATGTTCAGTTACAGTGAAGATAACAACCCAGAAGCAAAATATCTAGTTGAAATTTGAGCTGCCATCATATAATGATAGTAGCAAGTAACTAAAAAAAGAACATTTGTAGTGAATATGTTTAGACACCCTTTCTTCTGTTAAGGCTTTTCTGTATCTAACTGTACTCAGAACAAGAAGAGAATGACCTTCTAAAACATAATCATGCTGATTATTCATATAATGGTTGTAACATGCAAATATACAGCAGCCATGTAAAGGAACAAAAATCAGGCAGCAACTTCACAATGCTTAAGGGCTTCATATTTTACAGCACCAGCATTAATGGAAAAGTTAATGTAGCATTGAATAAAAGTGAGTTGCTCAGATGCTGCTACTGCTGCAGAACATTTGATCATGGAAATAGCACATCATTTTTTTCACTGCTATTGCTTTCTAGAACAACAGAAAAATAACTCCCACCCGTCCCCAAAATCACAGACAAAACGTTCCTGCATTACCGTGATGCTTAAGAAATATACCCAAGCGTATAATTTGTAAAACCAAAAATGCAAATAAATAATTAAACCATGTAACTCAAAATAATTAAACAGCAGTGATGAAGAAAATCTCAAAAACTATACACCGTGACAACTAATTCTATGGAACAATCACAGTACACAAAATAATACAGCATTTCACAGTACATTTATCTCTTAATTCCTGATATTAATATATTAAACACACACACACATTTTGCATTTTAAATTTCCTTGTTTTCCATATACCAGAGAATAAAATCTACAAAGCAAACTCAGTAAGTGTAATTCAAAAACTTTTAATTGACCCAAGCTTATAGGAAAGTTTCAAAAGGTAGGCAGCACCTAGATTCTGTAAATGGAGGCACATAATTGGCTCTAAATTGAATTTCCCTGACAATTGTGTTTAGAGAGAAATCTGAGGAAGGGGATGTAGACTCAAGATCTATAAATCCTGTAAATCATGTCTCTACTTCGTTATTGCTGGTTGGTTTAGAAAAACAAAAGGAAAAAAAAAAAAGGAAGTTGTTTTAAGTAAATGCTGGAAAATAACAGTAATCTTTCCACCTTTATAAATTCTGGCAATGACCCTAAGAGTTTGGTCCTTCTTGATGCAAACTGTAAAATGTGAAGCCATACCAGAGTTTAGCATTTCCATTAAGGAAATTAGTCCTTTCTGGAATTCTGGCAAATTATTCCAGCTCATAAAAGACTTCAAACTGTAATGATTCTGCACTGATGCTGGACTAGTAAAATTTCTTGTAGCTACTGATTGCTTATTTATTTTTTTCATCAGAAGTAGAACAAAGTATAGAGTGGTGCCCGCGGTTATGAAAAGGGAGAAGATGAACACTTTCCTTTTCCATTTTCAAAACAATCAAAATAGGTGCTGATAATTTGAAATTTCAGGCAGCTCAAAAAGCTACACAATTCTTGACTGGTACTTTATAGTTTCACTGTTGATGTCAGACATGAGAATAAAATCTGGAGTAAGGACCACTGCTCCTAGGTCCTTCCAGATTTAAACACAAAGGTTTTAGAAAATAACTCTTCACTTATACATACAGATGTTCCTCAAATAGCATTTGTTAGGCAGTGTGAAAAATCTTCCTCTCCCTACTTTAATTCACCTGCTCTTGGTGTCTAGTGACTTCAGTTTCTGGCATCAATATCATAATTCAGTTATATGTTTGCCAATTAGATAATTAATTGACCTTTATGCTCTTCTGATGTCTGTGATGATATTAGCTATGAATTTCTAAAAGGACTGAAAAAGTACCAGCAGAAGTTGTGTGTCTTGCCTTTACAACTAGTAATACCAAATGGTATGTTGAGAAAAATGACAATAAAAACTTCTGAATATTAGAGCCAATGGAGAAACTAAGACACCAGCAAAGAAACCATACTAAAAGCTACCTCAAAACTTACTTCTCACTTAACATCTTAGAAGTGTTTTCAAAACTATGAACTAATACTATTTCTAAACTGGTCCTAAGAGATGTCACATTTAGCTTCCTCTTTATGTATGCTATTATGGCTTCCTATCATTAGTGTCAACACAGCTACTAGTAAATCATCAGAAGAAATATTTCTTATACATGAATCATTCCTAGATTCAGATTGTGACTAACAAAACCAAAAAGAATTCCTAAACTATAGATATATTTTGCTATCAGGAAAAAATATTAAATATTGGGAATCTGAAAAATATGTACACTTAAATTTTAAGAAATAACTTCATTTTAATTTTTGTCTATTGGAATTGTATATACAGAATATTTTCTTAGAAAATAGTTATCATTCTCAAATTGAACAGCAAAACTGCATATGGATTATGCTTTTTTTTTTGGTGGATGTTTTATCAATCTAGAAAACTGGCTATTTTGCTACATTACTGGGTTTTAAAATGGTTCAGCACTATTGAATGTTTCAGAAATACTTAAGGCATGAGGCAATATATTTCTGAAGCTGAAACAATCATTAGACTCTGATGTTCATCTATTTTATTGATCTACCCGCAGGGAGCTTTATGGGCACACTATCATGTCAAGGTCACAGGATTAAGTGAACAGTGATGACAGTAAACAAGCCTTTTCTGTATATTCTAAAGGGTCTTACTGAGTTACTTAAAATACCATAAACATAAATAGTCTCCTATCTCTACAACACATCCATGACAGATGACTTCAAAATATAACACTCTTGAGCACTGGAGCTTTACAACATAACCAAAAACCTATATTATTGACAACAGATATCAATACACTGAGGAGTACAAATATTGGGAGACACTTGCAATTTGTTATTGTCAGATACTGTATATCTGTAAGTGTACAAGAAATATATCTAAATATATGCCAAACATCTATGTGAATAGAAAAAAAAATACAGAACGCCAGAGTTTGCAGGTTAAGAAAAAAAATGGTTATATAAAGTAAATACTATAATAAAAAATGTGCCAAAATGATACAAGACAGGTAAAAAGAAATATTTAACCAAAACCTATGTGATGCTTTCAATACCAACTTGAATGTTTTAATTACTCTTTAGAAGTGTATTGTGCATTACCATATTTATATAGCAGTATAATCAAGTACAGAAACCTCCTTCAAATGGTGTGAGGTCTATGACAGACATGGCATTCCTGAATCCATCAAAATTAACCAATGGAAACATTTTTTTTTCCATTCTTAAAACAAAGACCACCAAAAATCAAAATCAAACCAACCAATAAAAACAAGAAGTGAAAAACTGAAAGAGTCTGCTGGGGATATTTTTGAGAAATTAGAAAAGTGAATTGTCTGAAGATGATCCTCATAGTTTGATAAGGGACAAGAATCTGGTTGCTGGCCTCTGTGTCCAATAAAATATGTTTTTTCTGGACACCTGAAACAGGACCTCTTAGGTGGTTTTTGGTAGCAGTAGTTGCACATACACTTGCCTATCACTCTCCTGTAGTAATACTGCACAGTAAGACTCCAAGCACTTTAGAAATTACCACAGACAGAGCAAGAGGACATAAGGAGAAATAGGCAGAAGCACAGATTATTTCTGGTTGATGGTAAAGGTATGGATAGATGAATGCTGTAGATAATAAAGGATGAAACAGATACTGCTGATTAAGGAATCTACTGATATCTGAAGATCTGTTTTTTATAAAGCTTAAAAAAAATTAACATTGGAAAACTTTTTCTCTTTGAGTTTTCCATGAAGCAAAAGAGGAAAACTAAATTTTAGGCAGAAACAGAGAAGATATTGAAGAGAACTGAAAAAAAAAAAAAAGAAAAAAAAAATAAAAAAAATATTACTTTCTTAAGTAAAGAAGTAATAATGTGAAAGAAAATGCAGAATTCATTCAGTAATATGAAATACAATGTACTGTATCCTAGAGATAAAAAGGTCTTTCTGTAGATTTGCACGTCTTCCCTGACTACCACATATTTCCCAACACTGGAAAATCACACTTCCTTCCAAAGAAAATATATTGTTCTGAGGTTTCTTCCAGCTGTGGGGAAAAAATCCACCGTGAAACAGCACTACAGTTCAACAATTGAGTAGCCTTACACAAATACAGAACAGAATAAAGCTCACATAAGAAAACTGTGCACTCACTTGCACAGCCCATCTCCTGTTATACAATACTCTTATTTTTTAATATTTTTTTTTTTTGGCAGGTGCAAATAGCATCCTACATCCAAACTACTGTTATTAGAAAAGGATATAGATTTATTCTATTCTCCTTTTTCCATTGTGCTTATCATATGCAGCAGCACTATTAGCAAGAGCTCCTTCAAACACTCTGCCTTCCACCACAGGGGTAAGCAATGAGCGAGGGGAAGAAGGAATTACACACAGAATTACTCAGAATCATAGAATGTTTAGGGCTGGAAGGGAGCTCCAAAGGGCATCTAGTGCAGCCCCCTGCAGGGAGCAGGGACAC
>JAOEGS010009560.1:0-21843 GCA_025447755.1 Corythornis vintsioides
TGCGCCCACAGCCTCCCCCCCAGCGCCGCACCCCAGCCCACGGCCCCCACCCCCCCAACCCTCCGCGGCCCTGGGCCCCCAGCCCTCCAACCCACCGCGGCCCAGGGCCCCCAGCCCTCCAACCCACCGCCGCCCAGGGCCCCCAGCCCTCACCCTACCGCGGCCTCGGCCCGGCCGCTGCACCTGCCCCGCCGCGCCCCGGGAATCGCTTCCGACCCCGCCACCGGGAAGCGACCCCTGAGCCCTCCGCGAACCGCAGCAGCCGCGGGGCGGACGCGGGGCCCCGTCCGACAGCCCGCCGCAGAAGGCAGCGGCCTGGGCAGTCCGCAAAGCGCGGCCGCGCAGCCCCCGGCCCGGCCCTGCCGCCCCCCACCCGGCCCTGCCGCCCCCTCCCCGGACGAGGCCTGCGGGCGAGACCGGCGTTCGCCTCCCCGGGGTCCATCAGCGCCCATCGCGTCGCCTACCCGGGCTCTTGAGGTTGTAGCGGGCCTCCATGGCAGGCAGCGCCGCTCAGCTGGATCACTCCCTCCGCAGCGTCTCCGGCTGCGGGGGCCGAGGGTGCGAGCGGAGGGGGAGGAGGAAGAGGAGGAGGAGGAGGAGAAAGGCCGGACCCGGCCCCGCCCGCCTCGCCTCGGGAAACTCCCCTGACGTGGCAGCGGCGCCGTGACTACGGAGGGTGGCACCTGCCACGGCACCGCCCTCGGGGCGCTCGGGGTGGCCTTTGGCAGGGCCCGCCCAAGCCGGGCCCGAAGCAGGGGTTGGGGATGGGGCAGAACAGGGCGGGTGTGAGCCCGATGAGGCTTTGCGGCTGTGGACTGTGCCTGTGTCTGCGTTGCGCAGCCTCTGCCGCCGCCCGGCTGCCCGCTTTGGTGTGTCGTAGCGCAGAAGCAGCAGTTTCCAGCAGCGGGGGATGGCAGCCGGAGCCCGCAGCAGAACAGCGATGCCAGGCGCAGCGGGGATGGATGGGACGTGGTGCGACAGTCGCTAGGCTGCAGTTACACCCTGGTGGCTGCAATAGTGGAAATGTCCCCTGCAGCTCTGTCTCCTCTCTGCCTTGGGACACAGAGGTCACAGGGTCAGGTGCCTCAACACATCACAGCACGAGTAGGTTGGTTTGAAAACTGGGGACTCAGACAAGGGGCTCCCAGGACCCCAAAGACTTAACCATGCTCTAAGACTTAGCATCTTGTTTTCTTGGGTGTCAGGATCGTGGAAGATTGACACAGTGTCATTAGGCAATCGTAGTTTAGGCAAGAATTATTATCAAGACCTTGGCTTGATCAGGAGATCACCTTTTCCATGCACATCACCAGAGGAATATTTGCATCTACAGCTTTGGTTTCTCTGCCACAGTACACTTGTGATAGTACATTTTAGAGTTACAGCTAGGGAAAAACATGAATTAAAATGGTCACAGTCTCAGCAGTTACAATTTCTCTTTAATTCAGTACAACGTGTAAATAAGAAACGTGTCTGAGCTTTTAGGTGCTTGTATTCAGCATAAGTATGAAACTCTAGTCTCCAGGTCATTAAATTAATCAACATAATTTTAATATTTAATTATATTTTTCATCTTTTGATGTCGTAGTTCTCTTTGATTTAACAAGAGTTGTAAACAAAAACATTTGAGTATGTGTATTTTTTTCAGCTCCTTGTGTTCTCAGAATTGCATTACAAAGCATTGCTCCTCCCTGTCCTCTTCTGTTGGCACAGTGATGTTGTGGTAGCAGCAAGAATAAAGAAGTAAAGCAGCTTTACTCCACCTCAACAAGGAGCTGAATTTTCAGAGGGGCAAAATGCTCTTCCTTTCACAGGAGCAAGCATGAAGAATAATGTAAAGCATAAACAATGTAAGTAGCAGAAGGGAAGGGATGGTGTCAGACCTTGGGGTTCCCTCTTACACCAAGAGAACCCCAGGGCAGGTTTAATAGCCAGCAACTCTTGATGACTGTGCTTATCTGACTAACAATGGCCGAGCCCAGCATTTCAGATGCTGAGCTGCAGGGGCTGGGTGTCATGTTTACAGACTTTTGTTCATCCCCAGCAGGAATGTCTCATCTTTTCTTATTTGCCAGAGCCACCTTGCTGCTGTGCAGTGGAAAAAGGTCTCTGAGACTGCTTGTGACCAGATTTTAAAACCTTTCCCCAATGTAGCAGAGGAGTATTTTGCATTTGGAAATGCTAGATGCTGGGATCTATTATGCTAGAAGGTAATTTTTTTAATGAGAATAATGGCATGAAGTGAGAAGGGGTAGTTGCTGTGCACTAGTTAAGAGTGGTCTGGAGTTCAGCTTTCCCTCTGGCCTTCAACCATGGCCACACTTACAGAGTCATGTTGTATGGTTAGAGGAGGAAGCACCTGCAGTCTATATGCAGCTTTTAGCTAGAACAAGAAACAGTCACTGTAACTGCCTGACACCTAGGCATATAGAAAATAAGCTGAACAGGCTTCCATCTTAAGCAGCAGAAATTCACTGCTGGGATGCATGTTTTTCCCCATTTCAGTAACACAGACATCATGACCCAGCTGGGTGCTGGGGTGGTCTCCCCATCAAATGGACCAGACCACCTTCATGTTCACTTGTTACCTGATGAAAGAGCTGACAGGTGAAAACCATGACTCCTGTGGGGTGCTCAGCATTCTGGGGGAAATCTGGGGGTAACTCCCAGCCCCACGTCAGCAGCTGCTTGGGGCAGATGAGGAGCAGGGACTGCAGAGCTCTGGGACTGTCAGTGTTGCCAGCAACCAGTGACAGCCTCCTCCTCTTCCTGCCTCTGCTCACAAATGCCCTTTGGGTTTGTGTTTTGTCAGCCTTTTGTTCAGACTTGTGCAGGGAGAAGCCATTTTGTACTAGAACTTGTGGGGTTTTAAAACCAAACACCAAATATGGTAGCAAAATTGCAGTCAAATCCTCCAAGCTGACAGCACTTAATGTAGCTTCTGTATCCTGTCATATGATCTATGGGTGAGAAAATAACCATGCTCAGTTGAAGCAGATAGAAACTGAAAGTTAGCCTGAAACAAAGAGTTTGTTATTGAATATTATGCTGAATCCTTTCAGAAAGATTTTGTACAACTTCACCAAATTAGTTGCAGTGGAGCTGGCAGCATGTTTTGACAACCCAAAATAATAAGTTATGTAGTTCTAATTAATGTTTTACAATGATCTGTAGCTTCAGTTTTAAAAATAAAATTTAAAAAACCCCACTAATTTCTCTTGTTGTTGTTACTGAGATGTTTATGCTCATTTCTGTGTACTCTTCTGCAGTTGTGGTGTTGGGGTTTGTTTTGAATGAAAACAAAAACTGATACAGCCACCTACCTTCAGAGCAAACAGGCCCCTGTGTTTAAAAAAAAAATTAAATTATTAAATTAGTAAGGTTTGATATAATGGATAATTCTTCAATTGCATTACATTTCAACTGAGTACACTGGGACCAGATATGACTCACTCAGAAATCATTCTTGTGCTCATTGGTGACTAATACAGCCTCAGCTTTTAAAATCCTTCATGTGAATGAATTGAGACCTGGTAAATCTGGATTCAACAAGGGCACTGCCACGTGTTTGTGGAACATCTTGCAGTAGTCTGCACTATGTGAAGTCAAAACACAAAGGCATGGTTTTCACCTTTTCCTCCCTGCCCCTGAGGACTGGGAAGGGTCCCAGCAGCCACACGATGCCATCTGCCAGCACTGTTTAATAGTTCAGATGCTTTCCTGGGTCAGAAGAAACATGCAAAGGTGCAAGTCAAAGTTGAAGCTGCTGCCCAAGTGACAGCTGCAGTTCGTGGACTCTGGACTTTGCTGAGCTAGTTACTCTTTAGCAGTTACAGATAACAGCAGAAATTCTCTCTAGTGCATATTCCTCACTGTGCAGATTGCAGAGCTAGGTGGTTGGCAAAGGAGTTCTGTGGAATATTTCCCTAAAATAGCATTATTTAGGGAGAAAACACCAGGCATAGCCTTTGACTCGTGCAGCCAGTTTCTTTAACAATCCTCCTCCTTCAGGGCTTCAGACTCCAGGACCTTTCTTGTCACTTCTGTGAATTGCTCCCCATGCCCTTTCCCTTTTCCTTAATGCCATAAGCTTCCTCCTGGGAAGGGAGCATCTGTCACAGTTACACAGCAGACAGAGGGAAAGCAGTCAGGATTAAGTCTCCTGAACTGCCATCAAGCAGTCTTTCCACCCCTTCCATTCCAAAAATATTACTCATGGTTCTGATGTGAACTTAAATGTACCTGCTTGCAGACAGCTCCCATTGGGAATAAAGGATTTATGAGCAGGTTCTTAATTTAAAGCTCCTCTAAAAGTGCTTTACAATCAGTGCAAGGATGATGAAAGCTCACTGTGTCATCAACCAAGATATATTATCAGTCTTCTCTGCCAGCCCCCTGTAGGTAACTGGGACACCCAGGAGCTTCTCATCTGGTTATTGGATGGTGGAGCTCCTAGATGACTACAGTGAGACAAGAGCCATGTGGGCAACTGGATTAAACTGCTCAGTCACAAGTGTGGCTCTGCTGTCCAAACCTGTCTACCCTCTGGCCAACTGCTTTGCTCTGGGCTCCAGCTGACCATACTAACCCAAACTCCAGCACCTGCTGAAATTCACTTCCCTCTGAAGTTTCAGCTGCTTGGGCTCCACAGCTCAGACCTGGCAAGGCCCAGCCTCCTAGCCTTGGAATACAAAATATGTCACCTAATCTGAAAATACCAAGATTAAGCAGTAAAACTAATGCTTTTTTAACATTCTTTCCATGTAATCATTAAACATGTTTGAAATAATTATGCTTACTCTGGTAATATCCCATTAGAAGTGTTATATGTTCTCTAAAATCACCTTCACTAAATTATGCAACATAATTCATGACAAATTCTGGAGGGGACTACAAGAGCTAACAATTTCTTAAATGATGATAGTCTCTAAATACAAGGGTACACACAACTACATAGAACTAAGGCCAGATATATGCAAACAACATTATTTAGTTACAATTAATACCATGGCCAGTATCATGAGACACTTCATTAAAAAACCAAACAGAAAAACAAACAAACCAAAATAAAAACAAAAAACCAACCAACCAAACAACAAAAACAAAGAAATCCAAAGCCAACACTGTCTGGCCCAGCCTGGGAGGTTTGTTTTGTCCCACCTATACCTGAAGGGGGGATAGAAAAGGACAGAGACACAATGATGGTTGGCTTCAACAAAATGAGAAATGTGTGGCCAGAAATTATGGCAGCCCTTCAGTTAAAAGTCCTGTGAACTGGTGGCTCTGATCCCTCACTGGTGAACTCTGAACACAGCTTTGCTTCATTTTACCCGAGGAGTTGGTCAGATCTGCCCTAACCAATAAGACAGGTGAACAGAAAGGGATTTGAATTCTGATCAACAGGCAGCACTATGCCTTACTGTGGTGGCTAAGAGAAAACATCTCAACTCCATTCTCCCTTCTGTCTCCATCTGAGGGGTAGATCAGTGATGAGTCAGTGAAGTGAGCTCCCCTTACCTGTTTCTGGCATGCACCAAGCTGCCTCCTGTTCAGCTCAAGCTCTTCCCACTCCCAAGAGCTGCTGACACCAGCCCTGGAGCACACATGCAGCTGGTTTGCATAGGGACTGAGTGAAAAAAAGAGAGTTGCTTGACTAGGAACTATCATTTTGTATAATTCATTAAACAACAACAGTTGAACACAGAACTCAGAAAGTAAGTTTTACTTCTTTTTTGGTTTGAGAGTGCTCTGCTGTCCTGGCTGACCCTGGGCAAGTCATCAACCTGCCCATGGTCAGTGTGAAAATAAACAGTACTGACTCATGCCAATCACTACAGCAGGTTGGTTGTGCAGTCCTCATTGCAGTTGTCTCTTCTTGATTTCAATCACAGATGCACCCCTCTTAGAGGGAATCAGAAGCCAGTGCTCACATCTTTAGGCCTTCCTATCAGGATATCAGAAAGCCCAGGGTGGAAATACACAGAGATTCTTCTCTCCACCAGCTGTAGATGTGCAGGCTCTCAAAGCAAATTTAGCAATGGAAATTCAACCTTCTGGAAAAAACCACCCTCCTCTGAAGCCTTATAAAAATACGAGTGCAACATAGAGCCATTTTACAAAATAATTGTCTTTATAGAAAGTTATTTTAGTGGCATATGCTGAGGTAAATATTAAAACCAGACCCAAGAGAGGGCATGACCAGTGTTGTGGAGCACTCCGGGTGAAATCTGGCCAAAAGCCTGTTCTATAAAAGCTAATATTTGCCTACCAGATATGATCCCTGGTAAGGTGCTTATTGCTGTAATTACTTCAAAATTATTCTTCAGTTTACAAATTGAAAAATATATGAAATTAGATCTGTATGAATGTTAGGTATTAGCTGTCACAAATTTTGAAAGGCATTGTACCAAGTTTTCTTAATTGTTTACTAACCAAATTGATTTTTAGCAGGTAAATAAATGACAACATACATTTTTTTACCTGACACCATGCATCAAAATCACCATAAAAACTTTTATCAAAGTCCAACTCCACAAGGAAAACATGAAAAAGTGCAAATGATGTACCCAGTATTTCTGTCACAGCTGGTTTTTCTTAATAGGGCATGAAAAAGGTTTACAGCATATATTAAGAAAATTCTTACAAGTGTTCACCTCAATGCTTATATATATACAACATTTTGCTCAAAGTGCTCACTATATGAAAAAAAACTGATTGGATAAAAATATTTAAACAGTGCATTCTGAACATTCAGGGAGAATCCATATAATACATCAGTCCCATTCATTTCCCTCTTCCCTCAGTGCAATGAGATGCAGAAGTCACATCAAGCTTCATGAAAGTTGGTTGCCACAGCAAACCACAGTTACAGTGGCATTCTTGGTGTCCCATTGGGAGTGGGTCTTGGATTTTTTTGCCTGTGGCTTTGATGTTTTCGAGATCTTACAACTTTCATTCTCACTTCAAATACTTCTTGGATGGCTTTTCGAAAGCAATGGAAATTGTAGTCTATTAATCCTACAAGGGCAGAAATATTTTCATATTAATAAAGACATTTTTACAAATTAGGTCATTAAAAACAATGCTTATATTCTACATTTATTGAACTACCACACTCTTTCTGGAGGTCATCATCAGTGAATTTTCCAGACTTTTTTTTTTTTTAATGGGCTATGCAAGAACAAATTTGATAAATAGAAATATTTTAGTTTTAGAATCAGATATTAAATATACTATTTAATACCATAAACTTTCTTTACTCAAATACTGAAGTGTTTTACACTTCAGTTTCACTAACAGCAGATGATAAAATATTTTAAGTGGTTTAAATCCACCATGTTACACTTTATTTTTTTTTTCCAAAGAATTATTTTCCCCCTCTCTAGAGTTCAAGACAGAATATTATGTGGAAGTCTCCATGCACCAAAATCTAATCTGCATTGTATCACCAGAACTGTTGTGGTAAAGAGTACAGGTTACAGCACTAAGGGTCCCTAACTGTGTAGTCCCAACAACTTGACAGAGCTGTGGACAAACATGTTTAGTCAACATGGTGTGACATCTTAAACACTGCTCTGAACAGGTATGTCAAAGCAATAGATATGTCAAAGCTCTTATGCTTACCTAAGACCAGCAACTCAGTGAGCATCATGCTGGTGATCAGTCATCACTGACTAAGCTTTCAGGAGTGACCTTCACCAGGGTCACAGAGATAACCAAGACATTTTATGCACTTCAGCTGCAAAATATGAAAGCCATCTAGCTCCCAGTGCAGCTTTTTCAAAAGCATCCTTTCAGAGATGAGAAAAGCAAGAATAGATTTCTTTCTATCAGTCAGTCACTGTAATTTTCCCTCAGTTATGGCACACAAGCTGTTCCAAATGCATCTGCTGGTGCCAATAGGTACAAGTCAACATTAGCCAAGATAAACTGACAAGTTCTACTGTTGCAGATGGAAACTTCACTGTACTGGATGTAAACTTTTCTATGCTATCATATCAGAAAGTTGTCAAATACATTTATGATTTCATCTTATCTTAATGCCAGCACAAACACCTCGTGCCTTGAAACATGTTATATAAGCTCTATCAAGCTGTACTTACCTTTAATATTAATGAATACAAGTAGAGACTGTTATCAGCTAATGAAAACCACAGTCATTCATTAACTGGCCACTATAAGGAAAAAGTAATGCAATAGTAGAAAAGGGGGAAAAATACCTTTTCTTTCAAAGCTTTCTTCTCTGACAAAACAAACAAGAGCAAGGAATTTTGTCACCTCTTTTAAATAAAGAACAGTTGTATTGTTCAGCTTGATGATTGCCATGGATTCTTTGTCATAAGGAGCTCCAGTGCCATCATCTTTGAGCCTAATGTTCAAACAAACAAGAAGAGATAAGCCACCAGATGAGCTAAGAAAAGTACTCCCTCACTGGTTCTTTCACCAGTTCATCTCAAACTTGAATGTTCACCTGTCAGGAAGAATCTTCTTCAATCTACACACTGTGTAAACTAAGACACAGAGTTTACATCATTTATCCAATTGTCTACCAGATCTTAGATCTGGAGCTAGAAATCAGGCTGATGATAGCTCAGGTCCTTACCTGAACTAACTTATTTCCTGCCTTATTTCCTACTGCCTTATTTATATCTGATTTCCTACTGCCTTATTTATATCTGATTTCCTACTGCCTTATTTCCTCCTCTATCAGTTGCCAACCATTTACCACAAGGTTGTCTGTACTTGTAATCATTGCACTGTATTACAACACGTGAGGCAGTGAATCCATGCTGATAATTCCACATCTAGTAACCTTGCTTGAGCAGCTGATAGCTTAACTTATCATGAGACTTTCCTCATGAGATGTTTGCTTTTTGCAACATATTATGAGGTTTCTCCTTCACAGATGATGTGTCATGATGATCACTGTATTAGTTTTAGAACTTGTAATTTTACCCTCATTCCTGAATACACACAGAGATCTCATTAAATAGGTAGTTATCACCAACCTCCAAGAACAATTAGAATCAATAAATATATTAGTACAGCAAATTCCACAAATGGTCCATGAACAGAGGACAAAAAATGCAATATCATGGGATTAGTCTATAACCAACCACATGCCAAGGAGATTTCTGGTGACAAATGCTAACTGGCTACACAAAGTTGGTGGCAGAGTGACAGTTTGTGAATAGACATCCCCATAGGTGGAGGTGTACAGGTAATAACTAAATGCATGGTCTACTGGACTACAGAGCAGCATCTTTCTCTGTATAAAAGAAGTGCCACAGAGGCAGCATTCTTTATGGTATATCTCTGGAAAACATAAGTTCTGGTACAGTTACTGAAGTCACCAACTCCATCCAAAATCAAACTCAAGAATTTTTAGAAGGGTATCCACAATTTGTTGTTCCTTTAAAGCTCCAACGCTTAGTGCACATCTGCATTAGGATTCTCTCTTGTATCTTCTCCACAATTTTAATGTTTCCTTTTATTTTATGTTAGTTACTTCCCACTCCTTACTCCAAATTAAATTATTAGCATAGAGAGAAGGTGTTCACCAAAGAGGCTGGGCAGGGAACAGTGCTTGCTGCTGGCATGAGAGCTGTACCTCAGAGCCCATCCATTTCCTCCTTCTCCCCTGTCCTAATTACTCCAG
The DNA here is from genome assembly GCA_025447755.1 of Corythornis vintsioides. NCBI lineage: Eukaryota > Metazoa > Chordata > Aves > Coraciiformes > Alcedinidae > Corythornis > Corythornis vintsioides. Next base: position 9,659 of record JAOEGS010009560.1, read on the forward strand.
CAAATTACACATTCTCATTGTTTAAACACACATCATTCTCATTTTCAGGTCATTCAGGTTCTAGGTACACAGTTTTATTAAAAACATTAACAATTTACTTACCCATATATACAAGAAATGTCAATCACAACATCTATCATATCACAGCAGAGCTCATAAGTTTGCATATCCACTGGAGTACTGTCTGTTGCAATATAGATCTTACTGACTACATCAAATAAAAATGCTTTTTCAATCCCAGAATTCTATTTAAGAAAAAAAAGAGAGAAATAAAATGGAAGCCATGTCTTCAAATTAACACCAAGCTTTTCTGTTTCCCTATTTATGTGTTATTCAAAAAGCTAGGCTGCAGAAGTAGAAGTTAAACTGCAATCAAGCTCATTTGGAAAGAATGGGACATACAACAACTGTCATATTTGTAGCAAACCATGATGTTCACAGATTGTCCAAGACCTGTAAGCAGTCCTAAGACCAAGTTAAACTCCCAAACTTCTCATCTCTTGGAAAACATCATTACATTTCAGTGGAAAAATGCTGTGGGGGGGACACGACCTTCCAGTATGAAGCTTTTCTGTTTTTTATTGTAACAATGGACATCAAAAGCAAGCTGTCATTTAAAGTTCCTCTAGTTGGACATGTGAGAAGGAAGAAGCAAGGAAAAGAAAAAAGCTGACTGACAAAGAAGCCAGCAATGTTCAGAGAATAATTCTCAAGGAAATTGAGAAACTGTCTCAGCAGGGTCTGTAGCTGATTTACTGTCTGGATCCTTAGAACATCTTTTAGGATCACAGGAGAAAGACCAATATTTTGATGATCCCCTTTCAGTTTTTAAGTGGCACTGGTGGTTAAAGCCATGTTGATAATGCTAAGGCTTGCTAATGTGATGACAGCTATGTTCTTGTCATCCTGCCAAGCTGATTAAGGCACTCTCCCCCCTGGAGATGTATTTGCAGCTCTCAGAGGCTAGCCAGGAATGCTAGCTCATACTCCTTGGGTAGGTTAAGTAAACTGCTTCTGCTTCCTGGAAAATAAAAGAGGAGAAAACTTGTTCTGTTTAACAGAAACCAGTAGCTTTGCTTGCTGGTATCAAGGGATTGCACCTGGGCAGCTGTCCCAGCAGGAACAGAAATGACAGTATTCCAATACTGCAAATGCTCAAGCTATAAAATATGTTATATACAAGGAGGAGAAGCAACTTTCTCCCACCAAACTGAACTATCTTCATTTATGGGATTCCCTTTTTAATTTGGGACTGCTGCCACAGCAGTTTTGTAACTACCAAAAACCACACTGAAAGGCCCTAACAAGATTTAACAGCTTCAGCTTCCTTTGTAGTTACAGAAATTGTCATCTTCTTTCCTAAGTCAACTATTTAACACATACTTAAGAGGCTAAAGTGACCCTCCCACTTTCCAAATTTCCTAAAATAGGTAGAAAAATTTAAATATTAGGTATGCTATTGAATATTGACCAGCAATATTTCAGGCATTTTCTTCTTAAGAAATGAAGATTCTTCCATCATTGCACACACAGCTAAGGCTGTAAACATCCATCAGTGATAACACAGAGGTGAATTTCTTGCATTTCATTGTGGAAAAGGCTCCATGAGTGGCACATTTCAGTAAGTCATTGATAAGAAAAATGTTCAGAACAATGTGTACACTGGGAATACCTTAGGTACATGGACTGAGGTACATGATGTACAAGGAGAGACACAGAGAACTGGATTTGCTCAGCCTGAGGAAGGGAAGGCTCTTCTAGCTACAAATACCTAATGTCAGAGAGCACAGAAGAGGAGACAACCTCTTTTTGGAGCTAGCGTTGAAAATCAAGAGGCAAAAGGCACAACCTAGAATTCTTATTTGATACAAGAAAAAAAATAGCATGAGAATCTGCAGTTTTCATCCTTGGGAGATACACAAAGCTGGGCTGGACCCAGCCATGAGCAACCTGCTTTAACTGGCCTGACTGAGAAAAAGGTGGCCTTTAATGGTCCCTTTCTGCTTACAGGGCTCTGGGAGTTTAGGTTCTTTGAGCACTAAAAACAAATTCTATTTATTTTGGTTATTCTGGTGACATGAGATAGTTCTGTCACTGAATGTTTAGATACTAATACTGCCAGCACCTCACATACTTCAACAGATGCTGTCAAATGAGATCAACAAGAGATTCACCTGTAAGTATCAGCTAAGTGCAGAGCTGTAATTCACTGCCAGAGTATGTGAAAATACAACTCATTTTAGACAAAAGAAGTTGGAACTCATAACCCTGCAGTGTCATTCACAAGCAGCTGATTTTTAAATTTTCTATTAAAGAGATGCAGAGACTATTTTAGCTCTACAGGTGAAATATACTTTAAATTATTAAGATGCCTTTGACAATAACATTTAACAGTAAGTGTTTTTTCCATCTCAGAACTCCAGCTGCTGCAGCCTGCCTGTACTTGATTTTCATCATGAGATGTTTGCCAAGCCAGCTATGCAAGCAGCTATGCTTATTGCTAAAGGCAGAGCTGGGTGTCTTAACTTAAGCCAGGCTCCTTTAAAGGAGCTTTGAGGATATCACCAGTCACTTACAGTTTGGAATGAATTTTGGACAGTTGTTTCAACAGGTCTTGTAGAAAACAGCAGATTTCATGAATTATTTTTCATTTTAAATACATTTGTACTTAGAGCGTATGAAATTTAAATAATTAAATAATCAAAGCTGTACTTAATGTTATTTTTACCATGATAATCTTATTTTTAATGCTTCTTAACAGCTCTCAAAAACACCCCAACTACTCTAAAATGAAAAATCCACACCCCTGTGTCACACAACCTGATTGCTCTGGAAGGCCATGGTAATTAAAAAACAGATATTCTTCTATATGAAGCTGACAGGAGTGTTAAGTAAGATCTCTATGGGTTCTGAACATGATTTACAAGCAGTTACATTCAAGAACATATAAGCAGTGTTATCACACCAATGGTTCCTAAATTCACAAGCTGCCACACTGTGGCTCTATAAAGTGAGGCAAAAACCTGCTGGGAACTTCAGAGTAATCACAGATCTATTTTTGTAATCAGAATCTTTTCACGTTGGATGTTTTCACAGCATAAATAAAAACACAACCTTGTGAATGTTGCTGCAAAACCCAAACTGGGACACCCAGACACCCACACTTTGATATCCAACACACTGGCTTCCTGAGGTAAGGCATGACCAAAATACATGTCAAGATTTGTTGTCACTATGTTGCTAAAGAGGCAGCCAGTAATTCTGTGCTGGGGAATGAGGTTTAGTCCTCCTGTGGTTGTAAATAAGAGTCATTCTGGGACTCCTGTCTACAGGCAGAAGATTAAAACAGACAGCAAGCATGCTGAGGACATGGTGATGTAGCTACATCTTGCTCTAGGTTCTTAACAAATTGAATTTGACCCTGTCTGGAGCTATGAAACAGCCTGAGAGTGTTTCCCAAACTGATCAGGGGAAATAGTGTTACCTCTCTCACTTTCCTGGACTTCCCAATCACTTAAAAGCCTTGTTGGTCCTTACAAATGACATCTGATATTCTAGATATTATTGGAGCTGCCTTCTGGAGTCCCAGACACATGAGGAACTGTCATCAGTCATTCAGGAAGCAGTTTGTACTTGATGCATCTGCTGGTTCAGTACAAATTCTTCACCAACTCCAAACCTGAGGAGAGGAGAGGCTGTTACACCAGAAGGTGTCCTGCTGCCATCCAGCAACACCTGGCTGGGCTGGAGAGCTGGGCAAAGGCAAACCTACTGAAGTTCAACAGGGTAAGTGTAGAGTCCTACACCTGGGGAGGAACAGCACCTCCATGACAGGAGTGCCTGGGGGCAGCTGACACAGAGGACTCACTGACAGCTTTCTCTTTTCACCATGTGTAGCATATTCAATATCCAGTTGTAATAATCACTCCTTCATTGTCTCTCCCCTGGAAGTGGAGTTCAAGTCTGGATGATAACTGGTCCATGGTCCAGCCATTTTGGTAGGAACAGATCTTTGCAACAAAGCATTAATTATAGATAGCATCATTTGTTGCCTAATAGTAAGAGAAAAAGTTTTGGAAAGACCTGCCTCTAATTCTAGCTCTTCCTTTCAACAACATATCCAACTTTTCTCTCTCCATTTTCACACCCTACACTGTGAAACTGTGAGGTCTAATTTTAGCTTAAAGGCTGTTGAAAGATACTAAACAATTTCATTACTTCATAATCACAAAAAAAGCACAATGAAATACCTTGCTTTGAAATTGAAGCTTGACAAATCAATGCTAGATGCAGGGTGCACAATTAGAATATTGGGAGAAATGGTGCAGTTTCAGGTGCCACTGTGACCTGACTTAAAGACCACTAAAACAGAGCTCCCTCTTTTCACAACCTGCTTATTCCCCCTTGCTCACTGCCATGGGTTCCCATCTCTTACCTTGTGCCAAGACCAAAGCATGTTAGGACTTCATTACCTTCTTTTAACTAAATTAAACAATGCAATAGTGTGTGTCATAGTGACTCCAGAAGGAAACAAGAGTCAGAAGCAGTACAAAGAAGAGGAAGGGGTAAGAAGCCACTAGATATTCAGAGCTCCCCAACTAGCCTTCAGAGTAACTATGGAAGGGTAAAAGCTGTGAGGGACTCTACCTCTAAATTTTCCAAGCAAAAGATGATTTTCTTAAGCTTTGATTCAAAGTAGAATTAAATCAGTGAAGCACTATAGACAGCTCTACATGGGAGGTCAGACTAAACAGTGCTCCTTTGAGTTTATTTACACAAATTTTAAGTGCTACTTAAATATACATATGCAGCACAGCCCTTGGCCACATCCAGATTAATGTATGAGCAGGAACATGATGAGTGCTAAGGCAGTTTATGTGATTCAGGAAACACTGAGTAACTCAGCAGCACTTTACTGGTCAGGGAGGTGAGGCCAAGCTGCATGTGGGTTTATTTCAGTACTGTTCTGATCATTTCTCTGAGAGTTCACACTGCTCTTCATCTCTCAGAAGGAAGCAAACAGAGTATCTGAACATGCATGGTGGACACAGCTGGATCTACAGACAAAGTATATAACAAGTACTTACTGAAATAAAGATGTTAAGCAGGTTTTCCAGTGTTGGGAGCTGTGGAATCAGTTTCTGTACCACTTTGCTAAATGCTTCAAATATAGAATGATCATATATGCTTGTCAGATAAAAGCTGGAAAAAAATGTCACCACATTTTCCTTTTAGCCACACACTGTGAACATGATGTACCTTTCATAACACCACTGAAATGAAATATTGTCAAACAAGTGCCTACACTTCTGCAATTCCCCCTTGTGATCAGAAGGCACGTTATGATTGAAGCACAGGACTTTATTTCTATACAAAAAAACCCAAAACCCAGACACTGCAAACTAGACCCTGATGTAGAAATTGAGGATGCAGCTCCCACTGTGGTATTCTTACAACAAAGGTTTTGAAATTGCAGGAGAGCAACACTGCTGAGAATGTTTGTTGTGATCAGCTTTTTGAAAGCTTTATCAATGCAGTGACAAAGAGCTTGAAAGTGCTGGAATATTCTTGGAGAAAATCTCTCTTTTTAATGTATTTGGACTTGGCTTCAAGTGCTAAGAAAGCCAAGATGACCTGATGCCTTCTAGTTCCCTCTAGTCTGCACAAGGCCACTGTTTGCTACAGTAATCTGCCTTATCAGCAGACAGAAGGCAAGGATACAGCACCTGTCTTCCCAAGGGGCTCCAAGCAGGCTGCAGCAGTGAGGACTAGTGACTGGGAGGGAACTGTGAGGCAGAGAGGTTTCAAAGAAAGCAAAAGCTGGCACATACATTCTACTGGCTGGAGCTCTGTTGGTTGCTGCCACTGTCTGAACAATTTATTTCAAGACAGCAGCTGTAGCAAAAGCCAGCAGGACTCTGATGTATTTATCTTTTTCTAAGCACATCCCCTCTCCATCTTTCCCTCTGAGACAGAAATCAGATCTTTTGTTTGGCTCAGGCCAAGCACAATGTCTATGATTATCCTTTTATATATCAAAAGTTTGTTGTCTACTACTCCAAGTGAACAGAAAATGGTAACTGGTCAAACAAGCTTCTCTCCTCTTTAGGACACTCTGCACAGCAGTTTTTCTCACCTGAGGTGAATCTTCTCCAATCCAGCATCTGCAAGGTCATCATTTGCCCTCTGGTGAATATCTCTTTGTGTCTCAATCTTGTGGTCATCAGATAAGCCATCCACTTTATGGATAAAGATTTCAAAGTTGATATCTGGATTCACTTTGTAGGCTCTGGTCACAGTCAGATGCAGCCGAGCTAATGCTTCCATATAATCATCCTAAGGAGGCAAAAAGAAAAGCTACAACTGGAGAAAAGTTCTTAAAAATAGAAATGTTATGATACTTAGATAATGCTACAATTCAACAACAGCTTCATTTTTTTTTATTCCTTATATCCAGAAGCCTGAGCCTACTTCCATCATGTGCAACAATTTCAGGCTGTCAGCACTTAGGATTCTGAGCAAGAACCTTGAGATGTTGAAGCAAATTAGTTAACTTTGAACATACTGCAGAGAGAGATTAAAAATAGCCAAGCAGCTCTCTATTTTTAATGGCTTTCTTTTAATGTTTTTGCAATGTAAGTTAAGGCATTTCTTTGCTTAAAAAAAAATAAAAATCTATGCTTTCATAGAATCATTAAGTTTGGAAAAGACCTCTAAGATCAAGACCAACCATCAACCCAACATTATCAGGACCACTGAACCACGACCTGAAGTGCAGAGGCCACATGTTTTCTGAACACCTGCAAGGATGGGGACTCCACCACTTCCCTGGGCAGCCTGTTCCAATGCCTTACCACTCTAACAGTATAGAAATTTTTCCTAATATCCAACCTCAACCTCCCCTGCTGTGACATTTTTCCAACCCATTTGTCTACTGCTGAAGAAAGAAAAAGGCAGCTAGTTAAAAGCTCCTTTTTTTGTTTTGTTTTACCTGAGAATCAATAACAAATATCAGTGCTCCAGTGCCTCTGAAAATCATCTCATAGTCAAACGTTGGGTCAAAGAAGTCAATCTGTCCAGGAAAATCCCATATCTGAAAGTTGACAAAGGAGCTGTTGGAAACATCCTCTCTGCAGATCTTGTTTGTGCTCTCCAAGAAGAGAGTTTCATTCGGTGACATTTTGTGAAAGACAACTTTCTGAATGGAAGACTTCCCACTTCTTCTCAATCCCATGAGCAGGATTCTTGGCTTAACTTCAGTACTGAAGGGATCATTGAAATCCAGAACTGAATAAAATCACACAAGAAGAAAAGTAATATACTATGGCAATAGAATTAGTAACTGCCAGCTAACATGCATTTGACATTCATTTTCATGACATTTTTACTTGGATTTATGCAAATCTTAACAAATTTTAAGCTTAGGGAGTGGTGTTACAGGCATTTGAATTATTTGCCACAGGCTATACTACCAGAAAACCTATTTCTCACCTATAGCCTCATGAATTCTAACCCAACTCTTAAAGAGCATCACCTGGTAACAAATAACCTTGCCAATTGACATTAAACTGCTGGAAGCTTCCCCTAAATAAATGCACACATAAAATCACACATCCCATGAGCTACAGGAAAAGTCAGCAGGCAGGCTGTGCCAGCCAGCAGGGCACCCAACCTTGCTCACACCTGTTTGTGTCTCCTGAGCTTCATTTCTGAGAATCAGGGCTTCTCAGTGGAAGGTCTTGCTGTGTTCCCATCAAACAGCCCTTGGCACCATCTACTGGCTTGTGAGTGGTTATGGCACTCAGTGTGGGTCTGTGTCACCAGGGACTGACAGCAGTTGAAAACTCATTGCCCATGGCATCCTAGGCATTAAAATACACTTGAAAGGCCCTGACAGATATTACCACTTACTGTGCTCTTGTCAATTAGCACACATGAAACTGTGCAGATGAAACTCCTTCAGGCAGAACAGTAACAGGTAACTCTCTAAGAATCTTCAGCAAGGGCTGACTTCTGCTGATCCACAGACAACTTTAGGAAGTACTAAGCTGTAGCCAACATGCTGCTCTAATCCTGCTGTCAAGCTGAACAGTGTCAGTATCCTCCTGTGGCTGCAACAGACATGTTTCTACAACACTGCACACTCAGAGAAATAATAAACATTTGCTCTAGGATGATACAACAGTGTTATGTTTTGGGGGTACAGTTTTGTTAATGAAGCAAACCAAAGGTACAGGATTTCTCACTCTAACCCAGATCTCTTCCACAGATGCCAAGTGGATAGTGGCTATTTTATCAACATGCATAGATCCATACAGTGTGCAATGTGTACTTTGGCCATCAGAAGGGAAAATAATGTATTCAAAGCTTTTCCAGAGCTACTTTGACCAAAATATTTTAAAAAGGCATCTAAAGAAGAGTCATCTAGTTGAGGCTTTATTGCATGTCTCAAAAAAATTAAAACCCCTCCCATTTGTTCTGCATGAGACAGAATTAGGAAGTCTCACTGTCTATGGATTTGTACTTTGTGTCTGTCCTCTTCCTCTCCTCACCACAGTAACACCAACTTCCCCCTGCATGTCTTATGACATATCCTCCCAGAACAGCTATGACACACTGGGGCTCTTCTGGAGCTCTACATGTGCCAAGTGTCCAGACTGTAGGCACATGTCCACCAGTTTGCCAGCTGCTGCCTCAGGGAGCAGACACATCTGATCTCCTGTACTGCAGAGGACACTTTCCTTCAGGTCTCTCTTCTCTTCTGAAGGCATTTCCATCAAACTTGTGGGAACATCATCAGCTTTGATACATCTTTTGTTCAAATCTGGTTGAAGGTGGACAGCAGTTTCCAAAGTTAGTAATGAGAGAATCAGAAGACAGGCTACAAATGTAACTCCCTTTTCTTTAAGAAATAGGCTAAAACCACACATGTATCCTGAAAAATATTTTAAATGATTTTAGGCCGTGTACATTGTTGTTGCACTAAATTATTCCAGGCTGTTAGACTTCCATGGACATTAATACTTAACTAGAAATTGCTTTATATTAAAGCCATACTAAAAAAAAATACAGCTGCAAGTGCAGTTAGCAGTGAGAAGAATGAACACTAGTTTTTCTGCTAGTAAGACTGTTATTTAGCTTTTGAAATCCTGCCAGTTCCAAGGCAGGGAAATGTAAATGTATTATCCAAACCTGCCTAGATAGCAAGGATACTATAGCACTTTCCTTTGAGAGAGAGTTTAAGAGATTACCTTATATGTAAAGGAATTGGACCATGTGCTGCCTGCCCACATTCCTTTGCAGAGTACATGACAACTCCTTCTTTAATTTGCCACAGAAATGCCAGTAGATGTATGACTGCAACTTCCCAGACTAGGTTCCTGGGTGAGCTCATAAATTGTCTAAAACAAGCACTAAACTCTTCTCTGGTCTGTAATGGGAAAGATAATTTTACCTATTGTGAGATGCTGCATTCACTTCTGCAAAGAATAACTGTTATCAAATGCCAGCTTCTAATGCACATCACCAGTCCACATTTCTCCTAAGCTGTCAGAAATAACAGAAGTCATGCTGGTTAGAGGCCACATCCTTTGAAATAGTCACAAATTAAACTTAAGGAACCTGAAAGCACTTTCCTCACAGAGAAGCACTCCTCAATCCCTTACAAAATTTCCATTATTGCAGTTCTGTCCTTGCTCCTGGAGTGCAATCTGCATGTGTTGCAACAGGCAGAAGACCTCAGCTCTGAACAGTTGAGAACTGCAAGTAGTAGACCTGCCCCATCTCACCAGGGCACACAGGACACAATGAATACTGCAGTGTCTCCTTCATGCTCTTAAGAGATATTCATTGATAACTAAAATAGTTTCTGAAGGCCATCTCAAATTCCACATCAATTGCAGTTAATTCTCACAGCACTATCAGTGATTCCTGGGAATAGATGATGGGGATTCTACATTGGAACATGTATTTGTAGATGTGCTCACCAGTTTTCAAACATCCAAATAAAGCTTTGCAGTTCAGCTGCTCAAGTGATGTGAAGCCAAAAGAAATTATTTTTCTCATTACTTACCCTAAGTTAATGAGCCTGAGCCTAGTTTTAATACAGCTAGTTTTTGTTGTTTTGCTTGGTTTTTTTCCCCCAATAATGCAATTATGATATTTTTATGTTTTAACCTTTTGTATGTAAAGGAGAACTAACAGTCCCAAACTTTCCACTCAGGCACCTTCAAGCCAATTGATCTTGTAGCATTTCCAGTAGTGCTGTGACCATGATATTTGCAGCACTGTGGGCTGCCTTACAAAGCACAGTGAACATCTTCAAGGCCAACAGATGGCCTGAGCCTGGAGAGTTAGCAGAAAAAGATTACATGTAATCAAGAAAGCTGTTTGGCTACTGTGGGTTCATAAACATTGCAGAAATGCCTGGTAGAAGGAAATTCTTGTGACTAAAGAAGAGACTTAGAACTGGTTCCACTCTGCCACAATTATGGCCCTCTGCAAGGATGCATCTAAAAGCTACTCCCTTAGACACTCTGCAGAAGGCTTCCCCATTTCCAAATACTTCTTAATTGCATGTAGGCAAAGTATGACTAAGCTGTATGCCAGCTAAGTGCTTTAAGGTCTCTGAACATGACCCTATGTGTAAGGTAAAAAGGTTATGATGGGGATTTCAGCAGTGCTGTGGTTTCAGCATTCAGCCTGGAGACATGAAACCAGTATGGGGTGAGAGATGACCAATATGATGTTTTGAAATCTCCCATACACCTTACAAGCACAGATGATTTTTACTTTGAAGCCTGGTTCTCCCTTCAACAGACATACATTCCCCTTGCACTGCCCTTTCCATTCTTTCTTTGTAGAAAAGTGAAGGCTGCAACACTGAATTTTGGACTACTTACTATGCAGATCCAGAAACAGAGAGGACAGACACTGGGAAATGAGATGCCCCTTGCCCTGCAGCCCAATGTTACTGACTGGCTTCGCAATAAGACAGAAAGCCAGGGTAACTGGACTGTTAAAGGTGCTCTTTGTTTTGATCCTGCATTAAAAAAGGCTTCTGCATGGACTGTCTTCTCCTGCTATTGAGGATGCAGAGGGGTTTCTTTTTCTGTAAAGTACAATATTCTGCATTACCATGAAGAAGCAATGGATTTTTTAAATAGTTTAACAAAGTTCTTTTTCAAAAATACCCAAACAAATGCCCCCGAGAACAGAATATGGATTACTTCTCTATAGAACTAAAGAAACACACTAAAAAGTATTATCTTTGCATAGAAATAAAAGCAATTCTTTAGCAGTTTCAAGTAAGTCTTTAATTAGTCTCAGCTACAACTCTGAACATCCTAGCATGAACATCCTAGCATTCCCACAACCTTTGAGCCATGAAGGCTTACACTCAAAAAGCACTGACCTTCCCCCCTCCCCAAATCTGCACCAGTCAATGGGATACCTCCCACGGTGACCTGTAGGACTAGGGCCTTTCAGAAGGGTTCTGCATGCTATTAATCCAAGTAGCCTTCAAAGATGTGCTCTTTTATTATGCTCCTATAAAAAAGCAGATCTTTTTTCCCCCCCAAGATACTGAGAGCAATCCAAGCTCCTTTGTGAAATACGTCAGAAGAATGAATCCAGGCTCTGAATGAAAGCAACAGGCTCTGAGCTAGCATGGCCTTTTCTTTTACTGAATGAGGCTGCTTTTCTTGGTAAGCCTGTCCTTCCCAGCATCACCATCACACTGACAGACACAGCGAGTAACGCGGCTCCTCGCAGGCACAGACACATGGACAACAGGCATTTAGCGGGGACTGACACCCACAGCTGCACAGCAGCCCTGGCCACAGAGCTGCTCCTCGCCACTGCCTTTTATAGCCTGACACCCAACCCCCCTCCTTGGCATCACCAGCCTGGGGCCACTAATAACGAGTAACTCTCACCCCAGCCACGGGCAACCCCGAAAGCAGACAGATTGTCAGCACCGCTCTGTCTGAGCTCCTCCTGCCGACCCTCCCTGCTCCCTGACAGCCCTGCCCTGCTCCTTCCCACCCCAAGGCAGCGACCACCCTGCTCCGTCCTCTCTGTGCCCTCCCACGGTCACCTCCGCAGCATCCCCCCCCCCCCCCCCCCCCCCCCCCCCCCCCCCCCCCCCCCCCCCCCCCCCGCCCCCCCCCCCCCCCCCCCCCCCC
>JAOEGS010009561.1:0-14229 GCA_025447755.1 Corythornis vintsioides
GCTAAAGAGCCCCAGCTCTCTCAGCCTCTCCTCAGAAGGGAGATGCTCCACTCCCTTAATCATCTTGGTAGCCCTGCGCTGGACTCTCTCCAGTAATTCTCTGTCTTTTCTGAATTGGGATGCCCAAAACTAGACACAGTACTCGAGGTGGGGTCTCGCCAGTGCAGGGTAGAGGGGGAGGAGAACCTCCCTTCATCTGCTTTAATTTTACATAGTTTTGCTTATTTAGAAACCCCAGACAACTGCATGCCAACCTGAAGCCTGCAGGGGGACTCATCTTTGGTCTAAGCAGATGCCCTGTTTTTCACATACAGATCCAAAATGCAACACACTATTTTACTGATATATTTCTATGGGAAAAGGATATTAGACTTAAAAAAAAATCTTTAAAGAAACGGGTATTTAAACAGTTTAATAATGGAGTCAGAAGAAGTCCTTGATTATTCTTTCCTTTTAAGTGCAAATTCCATCAGCCAGTCCTAAACATTAATTTATTACAGGTAATGAACACTGAAAGATAAATTGACCCTTCCAGTAGGCAATTAGAGCCCTTGCTCCATGTACACATGCAGAGTACCATGGAGAGCACTGCTAGAGGTATCTCCAAGACCCCCATCCATTTCCTCACCACCAGAGCACAATAAAACAATTGCTGTGCGCTATTCTGCTTAACCATTTCAGAAAGAGACATCTCATCTGTCATCACCTGCTAGCACTGCAGGGGGAGATGGGGGAAGATGCCAGTGGGGAATGCAGGATGCCTCCTGGAGCTGTGACTAATAGGAAGAAGGAAGCCCTGCAGTGACCTCTTCTCCATGTGAAAGCAGCGCTTCAGCATTCCCCAATTATGCATTTTGCCTGTATGCCAGCATCCCTATATTTCTCCCATTTATCTCTACCTCTGTGGCTGTATTGTATAGAACAAGTGCTTTTTCTGGGCAAAACACAAACACACTTCAGGATGCCCCTAGATGGCTTTACTCTCTGCCCCAAGACTTTCATAGAAAGTAACCAAACAGTCTTGGGACACAAGTAAAATCCTCTTCAGCATGCACTGAACCAGCTCAGCAAAGTATATCATGTGAATGGAAGAACCATACAGAAATGGAGACTAAGAGCAGTGCCATGCAACTGGGGAGAAACCAAAATGCCTAACAGCTCCCACTTTCTCAGCTTTTAGTGATCAATATGCTGGAATGATAGCAAGTTGTTTAAAAAATGGAGGGAAAATAAGCCCAAGTTCTTTAGTGATGGAACTGGTTCCTAGTTTTAAGGTCTTGAAACCACTTCAACTTGGGAGTTAGTACATGGCAACTGCACTTGGCACCTCATTATCAGCACCAGTGCTGCTCTGGCAGGGCCTGTTAATGATCTCTCCTTTTCAACAGAAATGCTGTTTCTTTTTTATATTTTATTGATATCACCAAGAATGAAAATAATAGTGAGTCTGTATTAGCAACCAGCCAGTATCCACCCTCCTTCTCCACTATTCATAGGCAGTTTACATTTAAAAAGTTCCATCACATAGACTATGTTAGTTATAAACAGGACAGAGGAAACATATCCTCCTGTGAACCTTTGAATATAGAGATAAAATGGGGAACTGACACTTCAGTCCTGCAAAACCAGGAAAGCAGCCTCACAACTCAGTCAGCCCAAGCAACAGCAGGGAGCTGCCCCATGGGATCACAGGTGTGAAAACATTGATGGGGCAGCAAAACACAGCATCCCTGAACCCCTTACCATATTACATGCCACAAGAACTCAAGTCTTTGCAGTAGTAGGGTCTGCAGACTTGCTCCTATTGCTCCAAGAAGACCCAGCACTTGAGTCCAAATAAAGGGTCCTTCCAGTATCAGGGATGTGGGCCATGCCACATCCCACCACAAGGACAGGTCTTACCATTTAGTCATCATCCAATTCCACTCCTCTCTGTGGGAAGAAAAACTTCTGCATCTTTCCCTTAAAAGATTTATCTTGGCGCTGGTCTTTTCAGAGGCAATGCCGCCAACACAGATGGAAAAATAAGCAAGCGGGTCATCAGTCTTAGCAGTTGTCACACAGTTTCTTTTCAATGAGTAGCATTGTAACAATGCATTAACAATAAATGAAATGCCATGTTAACACTAATTTGCATAGTACTGAGCTACAGTGCTTTGCTGCTTCTATTCTCCTTCCAAACTCTCCTGACCTGCATATGAATCAAGATGAAATTTAATTGCTGGGGCATTCAGCAGAATAACTGAATTCCTGCTTAATGAGGCTTCATTTGTACTCTGTTGCATCAGACACCTTCTCTCCAAGGTGCTATATTAACTAGTTCAGATAAAATATTTTCCAAGGCATTTTTTCATATGCATTTCAACAAAGAAATAGGAAAAGCTCTAACTGCAAAAAGACGACGTTAGTATCAGTAGCATGATAAGGCCAGCGGGATCCCAAGAGCACCAAGCTCTATTCCTTAAATTACAAAAGCTTAATGGATTTTGTATCCACTCTTACGCACTACCATGCAGTATCTATGCTGTCCGACTCCTCTAGAAGAGACAAGGCAAAGCAAGATGGGACCTGGCCAAGGTCTGAATGGGAGACAGCCAAGAACTAGGAGCAATACCAATAATTTTGGTGAGTCAGAAAAAACACAGCCCACATTGCACCCAGGAGTCAGAGCTCTGGTGATTTTGCATTCTGATAACTCATTGAGCTTACCTCATTCAGAAGTCCTTGGCTGTGGACAGAGGGCTAATTTCCATGTCAGATACCTCAGCCTATGTAGCTGAGCAGTTCCCTGAAAGATCAGCCTTTCTTTTTATTTTGCTTAGATGTAGCACAGCCACTAACAGTAGCCCAGGTACAGCTGTCTGTCAGAGTCACAGATAGTGACCAAAGCCACAAGAACCCAGCTTGTTTAAAACACAGCTAATCACATTAACTTGTGCTAGTACGGCATACAAGGCTGCATATGCATTGCAGATAGGGATACCCATCCGAGGGGGACTCTGCAGTGGTCAGCATTGGATGGGGCCACAAGCTGGCTGTCAGACCACGCTGAGCCACACCAGTACTACAGGGAACACTAGTGGAGCAGATCACAGTAAGCAGAGATGACCCAAAAGGCACTGCAACACCACAGCAGTCAGTGTGCAGCTTTCCAACACAGGGTGAAACCAGGTCAGACTCCCTTGGTGCCTAGGAAGGATCCCAGCTCTACCCAGACGCCCTGGGGAGCAATGCAAATTTCAGAAGTGCTTCAACACGAAGACACCTTTGGACAGAGTCAATCAGCCATGTGTTTTGGGGTGAGGCATTTCCATCTGCTGGTTTGGCTCCAGCTCTAGGTTAAGTTTTACCTCCCAAGCTGGGACAAAGCGGAGCCACACACAGCTCCAGGTAACCCTGAAGTGCTGGGAGCAGGGATATATAAATAAGTATTTTGGTTTTAGTGAGTGGAGCTCCCTGAGGGACTGCAATTTCTTGTTATTGCAGGCCTGCAAAATGGGATCAGCCTGCCATCCAGCTCCCCAGGAACAGTTCCAGCATGCTCATAATGGTATGTAAAGGTTTATCTTTTCACTTCTGAGTTGGAGTAACCTATAAAAGCACTGCTTACAGCTAATGCCCAGCATGGGTCCAAACAGCAACTGTGGATTTGTGCTAGTTGCAACAGGCCAGAAGATGGACCACAAAGTCAGTTTTCCATTTGCATAAGGGGAAAGAGTGGTGAACAGGGTATGCTACAAGACAATCCTAATTATCCCAGGGTAGCTACTTATGAAGGATGTAAATTGACAGAAATAAAACCACATGGTCAATAATAGTATTTTTTAAAAGCTGGAAATTTTAGCCTATTATCTTTCCAGCTGAAAAGCTTTAATTGAAAATGGCTAATCTTCCAGTGGGTTCAGGAAGGGTTTACAAGCTAATTGCTCTCTCTTCTTTAGGATTAACACTGTGTTCTGTGAATAAGGGTGGAGGGCAGCAGATGTGCAGCCTTTACTCTCTTTAATCCAAATGCCCCCACTGCCACAGATGCTCCCAGCACTGTGTGGTTGCATAATGGAATCGCTTTCTCTCACATTAAGTGGTTGATCCCAAATTAAATAGTTATCTATTAGGAAAGGAATAATAAATTTCCTCCACCACATCCCCATCACAAAAGCCTCATCAGTGGCCTATAAAAATCCCTGATGGAAGTATATTTTGCAGGAGAGAGTGCAACTAACATAAATTTACCATTCTCTTTTCATAATTGGTAGCCACTGTCATTTGGACATGGGCAGAACAGTCATTACCCCACAGAAGTCAGTGTGATCTCACAAACTTCAGGGTAGTCAGGACCTGGGTGCCAAGCTGTAGGCTGGGAAAAGGTTTGAAGGAGCTGCTGAAGAGAGCAACTGCCTTCCATTTAAGCAGACAGAAATTGCTTTTGTTTTGCCAACCACAATGCTAACCTAACAATCTATAGCTCTCACAGGCTGCAAGTTATTTGGTAATCTCAACTGCCTGGAGTAGATGGGATTTGCTTTACAGGAGAGAAAGGGGTTGACTTGATTGTGGCTCTGGGATATATGCACTGAAATAAGGGAGTGAAGGATCCCTAAATAGAATAGGCAGAATAACCTGTAATTCTCAGAAAGAGGGGAGGGGGAGAAAAAGTAAATTCAAAGACATCTGAATATTAACAAAATCAGGTTGTGGCCATTCAGTTTTTGTTGATAACAGGGCAAGGAGGACTGAGTTCTCTTTCACAAGAAATCTGCACCCCTGCTGCTCAGCAAACTAGGTATCTGGCACTTTCTTGCAAGATCATGACTACCGTTCCAAAAGGGTAACACACGCATTAACAAAGCATTTTTTTCATATTCCTATTATCAGATGGGGGAAGGCCACACCATTAGGAGTAACAGTGTGCCAACCCACCCTACCTAGACAAGCAACTTTGCACCTAGACCCAAAAGGCATGGGGAGAAGGATGAAGCATTTAGTGTTTGAATCAATAGGCAAATAAAGCTAATGTTTTATGTGATAGTCTCAGCAGTGCTGTTCAGAACAAGAGCAGCACCTTTTAGAAAGGCACTAGGGAAGGGATCCATCCCCACCTGAAGTAAGAGAAGAGCATCAGACGGACTTCCTCTTGAATGGCCAAGGAGAAAGACATATTTTTCTAGAGAATGGTTCCATCTCAAGCTCCTTCAATTAAGTTCCTAACTTGAGCAATCTGTAAACTAGAAAGAAGTTTCGTTGCTTTTGCTGCACAACTAATACAGCTAACTGCTTCCTCTATTCCTCCTCCCTCTAAGACCTAGAATTTCCTGTTGAATCCCTATTAAAGGGAGCATACTAAAACCCAGCAAGAAAGCAGCACAAACACCTCCCATTCATGAAATGTCCCAGTCAAACCCATGGCAGCAGAAAGCACAAGAGTCCAGGGAATGGGTCTCAGACACAGAAACATCAAAAGCTCAACTATAGTTTTTAAAAACTGACTTTGTGTAAAGTTCAACTGAATATTGCCTTTTCAAACCCTTGCCTGGAATAGTCCTTAAACCACAGCAATCCCCAAGCCTTTCACTAGCTAGAGAAATGGAGTCTTTAGTGCTCAAATGAAGATGAATTGTTGCCAGTCAAAGCATCATATTGCATTCAGCAGCAATCTCTATCATGCAGAGTATTTCCTCGACTGAGAGAAAACCTTCAGAGCAAGCAGATGACTGACAGGCATATCACAGATATATGACAGTATTAAAATCTAGATAGATGCTGAGATATTAAAGACATGGGTTAGGAGAGGTTATTTTCAAAACTCTATTAACCCAATGACCCAGTTTATGAGAGAGACGCATTCTCATTTGTAGCTTTGGATTACACAGAAGCATCAGCAACATGAGTGTACTCTCTGCTACCTCAGCAGCCATTTGCATGCTGAAACACAGTAGTTACATGTACAATAAGGCATTAAAAGTTAGCAATTTAATATTTTTTTGCCATAAAGTTTAGAGCAATATTTAGAACAGAGCTGCTTCGTCAATATCTTGTTTCCCTGTGCTTTCCTAGAAATTATTTCTGCTACTCAAAGGCATGGGAACTGCTGTAGAAGTTCACTCTTCAGAGCTATGCCTCTTACTCCAAGAGTGGTTTTCTGTGCAGGGACCACTCAGAACAATATTGAAAGGCTCATGGATGCAAACCACATTACTCCACAAAGATGAACGCATAAAACCCAGGCCAGAATCAACACTGGACAAAGCTAAGAAAAACAAGTTTTGAAGCTGTACACTAGGCAAAAGGATGCTTTGACTGCCCCCTTTTTCTCAAAGCAAAAAAAAAAAAAAACAAAAACAAAAAACAAAGAAGCACAGAGTGAAATTATTTTCTGAAAGCTCTAAGAAGAGCTATGAAAACCTGGTTTCATTATTTCTCATCTTCATATTAGCTGACAACTCTGACACACAGTAATAACCAGACCTAATCCAGAACAGGACCTAGCACTATAGGTTTAAAAGAGCTCCCTAGAAAAAGTTTTTCACAACAGAAACATTCTCTCCAATTACAGAATGGTAATTTAAGAATATTCTCTAAAATATATTGTATTGTAAAACCCTTTCATGCAAGTATTAATTTGTTGCTAAGAAGCATCATAAGGCTTAATAGGATGTGGAGGACTGAAAGTTATGGGGTTGCTCTCCATATAGCTTAGAGTTGATGCATGTATGCTGGGCGGAGGGGAGACAACAAGAAAATAGGTCTGGATCAAAATTATGACAGCAAGCAATGAAGCTTACAAGTGCTTTGAACTAACAAGCAATGTCTGAGGGATGAATCACAAAGGGGACATTAAAGTTTCCATGCAAGATTTCAGGTGCACCCCTGCAGTAAGCACATGCTCTTGGAGAGCATCACATGCTAGGCTGATGGTGGCCCAGGCATTGACTCACAGTTGCCTACATTCTCTGTGATTTTCCAAGGTAATTAAGAACTGGATTCCTTTGGAAATAAGCATTTGTCTCAAGCCCTTCAGAGTGGTTTTTTTTAGGCAGCAGTTGCATCATTGCAAAGGATGTTTGTGATCTGAATTGCAGCCACATTAAATATGCTATTAAATACACAAAGCATCGTGTAGCCTTAGCCCCAGAATGACTCATTCCTGGTGTAAAACGATTTAGTCAGAGTGCTTCTCTTTATCTCCTGGGTGCTGGAGGAAGAGGGTACAAATGTTCCTCACAAATCTTTCCTGTAGCTACCACATGAATCCACCCCAAAGGCCCTCTCTCCTGTCCAGTCTTCTCTGGTGAAAGCCACGGCTTCTGCCCAGTATGAGAAGGCGGTTGGCAGATCATGCCACCAGCCCCTGTATCTGCTCATGCTGCCCAGAGCTGGCTGGCTTGGCCTCCTGACCAGGATTCACCTCTCTGCAAAGGGCAATCCAAGTGCACCAGCCTTCCTTGCTCTAAGAAGAGAGTATTTGGCAGGATTTGATGGTTGAGCATAATTCCAGATGAAAAAGGCCAGATTGAAGGATTTCTGCATAATTAGAAGTACAATACTGTATTTAAAAGCCTCATAAATATGCAGAGTTAACAGGGCAGCATGCTCAGTAGAAGCCCATCTCTAATCACAAGGGACTAAAGCTGGCACTAACTAGATGCAGATCTTAATTTTCTTTAATGCGTCAGAAGCCCAAAAGCAGCAGCAGATAAAAGTCCTTCCCAGAATGGGCCAAGTCCATAGCAGATCTCCTCAAGCAGATGCCCTGAGCATGTTCCCAGAGCATCAAAGTGGCTGTGCAGGTACCCAGACTTCAGGACGTTTCTATAGCAACAGGATGCAAAGACAATTGAGGTGTTCACGTGGCACACATGATATAAGGCAGCTTGGCTGTGTTTAAATCATTGATGCCAAGGGAAATGCCTGAAAAAATAAGGTGCAGCTTCCTATCAGAGGAGTTTTGCTGCTCTTTGCTTCATCCATATAACAGTTAAGTTTCAGATCTTGGATTAATAGGTTACTTTCCTGTTATCTCTGCCAAGGAAGAGAATGCATGCTTTCTTTATACTCCAGATGTTAAAATTCTATATCATCCCAAATTTCCAAGCTTTCAGAAAGACCTAGTTCAGACATTAATGCAAGATACACTCTTCTCCAAGCAGCAAGTGAGAGTGTAATGGTTGCAGGGCAGCATTACTTCTTATTGATGTGGAGAAGAACAGAATGACTATACAGGCACATTTTCTAAATACTCATCCAGATTATCTGCAAGGCTTCCACATAGCAGCATGAAGCACCATCACCAGTTCTTCCTCCACAGGGCACGGTGGTGCCAGGGGAGCTGTAAAGGTGGCACATTTCTTCACTGAGACCAGCTCCAACCCAACCAGCAGCTGTAAGCCAAAAGGCCACGGATTGAGGGCTGGTGGGGACCTTCCTGAACGTCTTCTTGCCAGCCAGCAGACACCTCCCCATGAGATGAAAGTGTTCCCATCCTCATGCCACTGCAAGAAGGACACAATCTCCTTCCCCAGCAGAAACCCCAGGGCAGAAGTGCCAGTACTGCCTCCCCAATAGACCAGTCTCAGTTCTCAGATTACAGGCAACACCCCTCCCCATCACACCAGTCCTATGCTGCAGCAGCCACTCCTCCACATATTATCATTCCCTTTGCCCCTGGCTAGGCAGCTGCTTCTTTTTCAAGAGGGCTGAGCCTATTGGCAGCAATCATGCGCTGCCAACACCCAACACACCAGCACCACAGAGGCACCGGCTGGTGTAGGAATTTGAGGCTCTGCTGTTTGCCATTCCGCATGCTCCTGCCCCAGCATGTTGCCTACAGCACTGCCCGTCCCTGAGCCCTGAAGTGACAGCACAGGTTTATGGGTTAGAAATGAGATGCTCACCCACATCACAGGATGGAGGAAACAGCAGTTGCACCCTGCCATTTGGATGGCTGTGACTGTCCCTGAGACAATATTGCTGCCCATTTGCTGTCACAGCTGCACTTCTTATCCTTTTGTCTTCCTGCAAAAATGGGCTTCCTTAAGGGCTAAACATCTTTTGCAAATTAAGAGTTTCACATTCTTTGGTTTTGAAGTAGTGAGAGTTTCAAAGTGAGAGATGACCATTCAGGGCGCTCTCTTACCCACCTTACAGATTAAAAGCTCTTAAGAAGCACTGCCACAAAGACTTCCTCTCCCTGCAACTGCCAGCTCAGACACCCTCTCTGGAAACACTTGCTGGAAAGCAGTTGAAACTTAAAAAAAAAAAAAAAAATTAAAATTAAATCACATGGTAAAAAGGACAGGCAAGTAACAGGATGCATGGGGATTGAGGAGACAGCAGATTAATAGCCTAGCATTTATGGCAGTTTAATAATAGAGCTGTCACAATAGGAGAGATTTGTTAATTGCAGAGTCATTTGCTATGGATTCCCATCAAGCTGCCATTTAAATCGCTGTGCAGTTTTTAAGATGGCTTTCAAAACTGCGGAAGGAGGGAGAAGAGACAACACCCACAGTACTTATGCAGCTAAATTTAGGAAAGCATTGTGTTTTCTTACAGATGAACAAGTCGATGAGGATGGCTAGGCAGGAGCCAGCATTACTGCAAGCCCAAAGGAGCCTGGGGGCAGTCACATTTTTGTGTCTGAGACCCCTCATGCAGCAAGTAAGTCTTACATGTGGGGATTAGGCTCTGACCTCAAACTAAGCCCTGGTGAGTTTTACATAGCTTTAACTAGTGACCTACGAATACCTCCAACACTTCCCCAGGAACAAAGCTACAGCTCCAGTGTGTCTTTTTGTAGAATTAGTCAGCATCAGTTTGAGGCAAAAAGTCATGTTAAGCCACAGATATGAGAGTAATGATATCTCGGGGCTGTCAGCACAGAGAACCAAGCTGGTCCCTCTTCTGACTTTAAAGCAATCTGCAGTCTCCCAGTTCATATGTTCTCATCCCACAAAGTTTGCATTATGCAGCATCTCAGCCTAAGGCATGCACAGCTGGTTTTGCTGAGGGAGCCTGGAGTCAGCCTGCTACAGCACAGGAGTGCCCTGCATGCTACCTCCACAACTCAGCTTCTCTCCATCAGGCCCCAGAGACCACCAGTGCCAGTGAAGGAGTGGTTCACAGAGCTGCAAGTGTTTCGGTCCTCCTGGACTCACGGCACCGCGATTTGTAGAAGAATTTAACAGGTTAAGAAATATTTCCAACAAAGTCTTCCAGGGAGAGTTGTTACTTGGTGGAAATACCTAATACCAGTTAAACTTGATGTTCCTCAGCCTTGGCTAGAAAGCTTTCTGGCACAGCACAAACCAACTCAGGTGCAAGCAAGAGACCCAGTGAATAAGGGAACCATAGAATGCAGAAGACTGCTTTCAATTGGACAATTGAGCCTATTGCTTTATAACCCAGAAGAGCACCCTCACCCTTCTGGGAAAGAAAAGGGGCTCTCAGCACTAGCAGGAGCAGTTTTGCATCCAACAGTCCTTCATCCCTCCAGGATCACTCCTTGGGACTCCATGTCCTCCTGAATAACAGGGGAACAACTATGCTTTGCACCCTATTTCTTGCATATATGGAGGCACCATGAACCACCACCAAGGCAATGCAAGAGCTGCAGACCCACCCAGGTGGCCACGTGCTGGGCTCTGTTTGGTGCTGCAGGAGAAGCAAACGGAGATGCTTTCTGGGGGCCTAGAGCAGAAATGCCATCTCAGCCAGAAGCCCAAGGGCAGGTCATGCCTTCTGCATCATTCATGCTTTTATACCTCATCTGAGAGGCTGGCAAAAAGTCCATTTTATTAGTCTTTTTCTTTAGGGAAACAGGGCTCTCTCCAAAGTTCAGTCAGGGCTTTGCCTTTGCAGATTATCAACAACTAGCGTAAGTGCATGGTTGGGGCTTCGAGGCATTTAAATTCTGATGTCATTTAATAACAACCACCAGTGACTCAGAGGCTGCTTTCCTCCCACACGCTGTGGCCCAGAACTCCGGATCGTTTTCATACCTTTGAATCCACTGGTATAGAAGATAAAAATCTATTAAACAAGACTGCTTTAGCACTGCATCTGCAGCTAATCTGACATACCAAGAGCACAATTTCATCAGGTATTATGTTTGGGCCTGTTCCCAAGACTGCTGTTCAAGTGCTTGTGCAAAAAGAATGCTGTATGAAGGCAATATAGGGTTCTTCCGATATCATCTTTGAGGACAGGACAAGACAGCACCAGTTCCCATCCAGCTCCAGCATCTTACTCTTGCTACAGTGGTTTCTAAGTGGTTCTGGTCCATCAGAAACACATTTAGAAATAGATGAGAAGTGTTACATGGCATTTTCTTCTCAGAGGTACAATCAGTCCCCATTTTACACTTAGTATGAGATAAGATTGATAAAGCATAGTTTATTTTATTTTACGGGATGCTCTGCCATGAGCATCCTTAAACAGAATTCAGCTATAATGAACATACAGTACAAGATGAGTCTTCACTGAGGCAAATGTCATTGCCTAGGGACAAGTTCAGATCTAAGCAACTTTGGATGCATTACTCAACATCTTAGGTGAGGCTCTTCAGACACTGTAAGCCTAGCCAAGCATGCTAACACATATGTTCCCTATACATTCCCATCAAGACAGAGGAATATTTACCACCAGGTCCCTTGCTAATTAAACACCTTACACTACATCTAATTCACTTTGAGAACTCCTTTTCTTTCTATGTCTTCCTATTACCTCAACTGTAATACCTTCAGCAGAAGTTGGATTGATGGGAGAAGCTAGCACCACTTCTTGCTTCTTCATGGCACCCTGAAGAGCTACTCTAGGACCCACAGGTATGCTGGGCTAGCTCACAGTGCTCCAGCTTGGAGTCTATGGCTGGCAGCCCCACTACCAGTCCCTTCCACATCACCATAAGCACATATCAGCCCTGAAGGGGAGTGTTTGCTTGTTTAGACAAGTGTACAACCATCTCGAGCCTGGCTGTCGCTACTGGGAGGTGGCTCTGCTGCAGGAGCTATTCAGACACGCTTGTGTGCGGGCGCTAGCACAGCATACCCTAAGCACTGCTTGTCTGTGATCAGACACCACCAATTTATGGATTGCAAAACCAAGGAGTTAGTCAACCAATCAGCAAAACAGAGAGCAAACATGACTAACCAGGGAGATAAGCTTTCATTCAGGTAAAAATGCTGGGCCATTCAGGTAAGGTCAGAAAGGCTTAAAACAGTGTTTGAATTAATTGAGGGGTGGAGGTATAAATTTGGTAAGTCCCATTTCAAAGCAACTCCCAAGACTGATAGTGTAAAAATCAGGGGGAAAGTATGAAGACTAAGAAGAAAAAGACTGAGTGAAAACCTGAGAAGTTCTTGCAGTTTGCTTTTACTTTATTGGTTGGTTTTGGGACAGATTCACCCCCTCAACCCCCTTCCCAAGACTATGCTTAAGTCTTGCTTTCCTTGTGCAAGGAACAGGAGGAGGGAAGTGAAGATAGAAGTCTGCTGGAGAGCCTACGATGCTCCAACAACACTCTACTGAGTTTAGTCATTAGATAATAATACAAGCCATGTCTGATCAGAAACTGAATAATTAGAGCAGCCTGGAAGGTTAATGGTATGTGCCACCTACTATCACCTCATTAAAGGAGAATCTGCAATATGGACACCAGTATTGCAACTGATTAGCAGAGTCTCACACTAGAGACGCTCAATAGATTGACAAATGGCAGAGCTTACTACAAGCTGCCTAGGAGAGCTACTCTTCAATCCCATTCACAGCAGGGACAGGGCCATGGGATATGCCAGCATATTTTGGATGGTTCTGCCTTCAGTTTTACAAGTCAATATTTTTCTTTCCAGGAAATTTCATTGGAGAGGGGACCCAAAATTCTACCTTATTCCCCAGCCCTAGGAGAAATCCCACAGAAAGCAGAGTTGTTCATTCAAGATAACTTTACTGATGGACTCAATGACATCAATCAGACCCAGAAAAGCCTAATGAAGGTTATTTTATATATATATATATATATATATATATATATATATACACACACATATCCTACCTAAAAATCACACAGGTGACACATGCATTCATTTCCACATTTCCAACTATTCAGTACAGTTGAGCAATGGATTTCTATTTTGACACAGACCAGCCTCACCATATTAAAAGATTTCCTCCTATTAACTCCTTATCCAGAATATCAAGCACAATATAGAGAAAACAGCCTCCTCTAACCCAGCAAGTACCTTTCCAGTGAGTACACTACAGTTCAATTACATTTCCAAAGGATAATACTACTTCAAGACAGTACTATGTTCAAAGATTAGTAAATTAAAAAAAAAATAAAATATTAAAGGGCGGGAGGGAATGAAGATAAACTTCCAACACCCACTAAGCCCAACAGTTTGTCACTGGTTGCTTCCCAGTAAGTTAGTCTGCTTCTTAAAGATGCAAATGAGAAACTCCTGTTTCCTTGGTGTATACACTGAAAAAAAAAAAACAAAACAAAAAAAAAAACAAAACCAAGAGGAAAAGCTGTAGACAAACAAGGAAAATGATCTTTGGATTGTAACTTGCAGCTAGGAGGAGAGCAGAAGTACAGCAGTGCAGCCCTGTCTGTTGTTTGTCTGCCATGTAGCTGCAAAAAGTTGCCGCTTGCAAGTTTAGAGAAAAAAAAAAATAAAAAAGGAAGAAGAAAAAATCCCCTGAGGAAGAGATGTTCCCAAGCTAGAAAGGGGCATAGACAACATGACTCAGTCACTAAGCTCCCAGGGACGCTTCTGCTGTACATCAGTCGGCTTTGAAAACTTAGGCAATTGGAGGCACAGTGTGGGAAACAGGGACAATATTCCATCACAGAGCTGTACAGCCCCAGGACCACTGGCCAACTGTACCTTTCCCTGTGATGGTTTTCCATGAGCAAAGTGAAAACCAGTAGAAGTGAGCAGCACTGTTTCATTTGTCTTGAGGGCAGTCTATGGATTCCCTTGTCTTGAGGTTGATGGCAGCAGACAGCTTGTACAGTGCCTCTTACCTTGACAGATCCCTCCTGGGAAGCATTCAGAAGTCTGGGATGCTGCTCCATAGGACAGATGTCCATATGCACAAGCTGAGAGCCAGGAGCACAGTCAGGGAGAGATGACCTGTTGAGTTTCTTCAGCCAGACAAGATTGCTCACTCTCAGAAATATGACATAGCCTCAGGCTATTTTAAATTTTAAATTTAAATATTTTTAAATTT
>JAOEGS010009562.1:0-11121 GCA_025447755.1 Corythornis vintsioides
TTGGTCTAGGTGCCCCTGCTCTGGCAGGGGGGTTGGACTAGATGATCTTCTAGGTCCCTTCCAACTCCTAACATTCTGTGATTCTGGGACCCCAAGCCTTGGCCCGTGGGTTTTATTCAGCTAAAATTAAATGAAGAATGTACCAATAATTTCAAGAGTGTGTCCTGCTGCTGGTTACTGTCTGCACAGTCTGGCTGAGGAGCTGAAGGGCTGTTGCCAAACCAGGTTGTTCTTTTATCTAACTAGTTTCCAGCTTCTGATTTATGCTTTTGGGCTTACTATATTGCTATACGACATTGAATTCTCCCAAATAAATTAGTTTCTTCCCTTGGAGGACTTCCAGTGGTTGCCTGAATGAGGATTCCATTGTTATGTATTGCTTAGTTGTTCCTGACAAAGCAACTGAGAAGTGAGAGGTTGCTGGGTGGTAGCAGATGAATCCATCTGCTTGCTAGGATTTGTAACACTCATGGGACTGTGGAAGGTGAGAGCAGGGAGAAACGAGGCATGGAAAGACAATCATCAGGACCAACCGATGTGCAGGTATGATACAAAAAGTAGGCAATGGGAAATACAGGACAAAAAAAAGGAGCAGGTGGCCCAGCCTAGTGGGAACTCTTCTACTCTTAAGGAGCCCTGTTAACAGGGCTGGTTTGTATGCAAAGCTCCATTAAAAAAAAATAAAATAGAATTTTGTTTTCTTTCTTCCTGCCTTTCTACTAATATGGAAACAGGAATGGGTTGCCCTTACCTTCAAGGGTGGTCTGACTCATACATATCTAATTACTGTCTGCAAAATCTATTTCAGATGTTTCAAACCTGAGGAAGGATTTTGTGCCAAAAGCTTGTCTGCAGTTCCCAGCTATGCATGTGTTGGCCTAAGTATCCCTGCAGGCCTTCTCCTTGTAATTTTGTAATGATGAAAGCTATACAATATCCATCCAGTTTTGGTGAAGTTTTATTGATATTGAGAGGTACTCTTTATTATAGATACTCATTCTGCTATTTTTATATAGAAAGAAAAACAGACTGTGTAAGGCATTGATAGACCAGTAGGGTTATGTCCATGCTGGGGACTATTTGCCACCATGTCTTCCAAAGCTGGCATTTGTTTCCCACTGCCCACTGTCACCACCCTGAAGACCCTAGCTTCTCTTGCCATGCTGGCTGCTCATCTCATGACACAAAGAGCTCCTCCAGAGCCCACATCTTGTTCCATTTCTGGAGAAACTCCCACCCCCACACTCTTGACCAGGTCTGGAGTTCAAATAGATGTTGGGTTTGTCATCTAGCCACCTAAGTAAATAAACAAAGCTATGGCAGAGTGAGCTGGAGGCTGTACACTCAGATCACACAGCAAGCAGCTCCCTGACTGCTTTAAACTACCCTGACTATCCAGGGGTAGACAGAAGCAGTTGTGCTCTCCCATTTGGCTGCATGTTGCCACTCCCACCTAGTTTTGGGTGCTGCTCCATCTGTAAAGTAGGGGGTTTATTTTTATTGTTTCAGAAGGTTAATTATGAGATTGGTCAGGTCCTGCATCCTGTAGAACACATGGCTGTACAAATGGGAGCGTGGTTACTGGATCCAAAGGCTCTGAATTACATCTGCCTCTAATCACTCCCATATGCATTCTTTCATATGTTCTGTTATGCATTATGGTTTCCTATCAAGTGCTAATTGATTCATTACTTTATGCTAAGCATACAAGCACATGCTAGTCATTAGCAGTCCCATATGTTGAACTCATGATAGCAATCTTTAAATGCCATATCTCCTGGTCTGCCAATCCTTTATGCAACACCACACGTACATTGCAGACCTTCATTCCTGCTTTGATGGACTTTAAACTTCCTGCTTGTTAGTCTTGTATGTAATTCTTCAGTTACTTTCTGCAGCTCCTCCTTGCTGAAGTTGTGTAATGACTGTAATTAG
This sequence comes from Corythornis vintsioides, assembly GCA_025447755.1. Classification (NCBI taxonomy): domain Eukaryota; kingdom Metazoa; phylum Chordata; class Aves; order Coraciiformes; family Alcedinidae; genus Corythornis; species Corythornis vintsioides. The sequence continues at coordinate 1,936 of JAOEGS010009562.1, forward strand.
ATCAGCTGATAGGCAGATCTGTGCTCTGGCCTGTGCAAATACAATGTGTTTGAGAGAGGAAGGAAAGCCTTTTGAAATTGGAATCGTGGAGCATAGAAATGTCAGCATAAACCCCATGTTCAGATGAAGTTATGTTAGACCATCCAAGTTTTGCACAAAGTTTAAACTCCCTAACTGGCTCAGAAAATGTACCCGGGAGAAGTCTGAGTGAGTTTTTGGAAGTCTTGACAGTGAGGAGGTTAATTGGTCAGAAGAAATTAGTGGAAAAAGATGGAAAGAAGGGTGTATCACTCTTAAAGAATGTAAAGAATCTAGAGCTGCATTGCATTTTTAACTTTCATAGGAGGAAGACAGACTACTTACATATAGCACACCTGAAGATTTGCCAGAAACAAGCTGAATTGAACACACTTGGGTGGAAAAAAAAAGTTACTGATAAAAAGGTAGAGCTACTTTATGCCCGAGGTGAATGAGTACAGAATTTGATCCTTTGTACCCATAGTCACAATGGGACAGTTTGAAGTGTTCTCATAGTCTGTACATGCCCAGAGTCAGCATGATATAGAATGACCTGTGGAATTTTGACCATCCTCATTTCATACATTGCTCATTGCAGGAACTACTAGCCTGGGGGAAAATAGCTGCACTCCCCCAGGCTTTTATCTTCCAAACCCTTGAAGCAGCTCGAAGTCCTGTCGCATATAGATAAGAATTGACAAGATGCTGGGAGTAAGATCTGGGTAAGAAGTGGCTTTTCCAGGGAAAACTAGTTCTCAAGTGTAACAGGCTGTGGGCCAGGAAGCAACACCTGTAGGAAAGCTGACAAATAAGTCTTGAGTAAGAGCTTGTGTAACACCTGGCCTGGGCTGTCCCAGCAGCTCAGTCAGTACATTGCCTGCTTGGTCAAAGCCAGGCACAGAATGGGATCATTTCCCTTTGGTGCTGCCAAAACTCGCTGTTTCCCTCAGCCTGGACTCAGCCGGCAGCCTGAACTCCACGGATGCAGCTGGGTGGACACCCACTGGGCTCTGGGTGGTGCCTGCCTGGGCTGACTGACTGACTCCCGCCTGGGCTGACCCGGGGTCTTGCTCAGGGAGGTGCCGGCCCCTTGCTAGCCAAGCGCAGCTGCCTTGGTGTTTTCTAGGCTATAGTTCCCAGCCTCTTCGCTCGCTCCCGCAGCTGCTTCTGCCTTCAGCCCGCCCCTATAGTGTCCTTATTGGGTTCCCGGCCGAGGGGGTGTTGCTGCAGCGATAGCACATTGATATGCCGGAGCTGCGGAGCGTTGTATAAGGAGGAGCTGCAGGGAGCGGAGGAGAATTAAACAGGCTCACGTTACTCCTCTGTGAGCTGAAGAGGTTAGTGACTATTACTTCATACCTGCTAACTGCAATTAGGATTTGGAAGCACCGCTGCCGTGTTCTGCCCCCTCCCTATCCCCCCCGCCTTTCCTACGGTCTCTCGCCACCAGCGGTTCCCCCCCCGGGTTGTGTAGGAGTGGGGGAGTCCTGCAGGGCACAGTGTCCTGGCTGCTTCATAGGCACCCACCACACTAGAGGGGCAGAGCAGCACCCGGCATGGGTGGGGGAGTAGAACAAAGAGAAAAAAAAACCTTTTGGAAGAATGTCCAAGGTGCTCTGGATCAGAGTATTCGCTTGGAAATGATGTGGAGTAGCCGAGGAGCATCATTGGGTAGCCAGAGCTCTGCGTGGTGGGAGTGTGAGAAGTCATCTAAAGCCTTGCCTGCGAAGTGTCTGCTGGGCTTGTCCAGATCCTGTTCAAATTCGTGTTTACTCCAGGTGTCTGGCACCTCCTTCTGAAAGAGCAGATTACTAAGCTTGCTGTACCTAAGTTCACCCATGTGTAATGTAGAGATGAGAATATTTTCCTTTTTTGAAAGGACCCTGGGGCCATATTCCAGACTTTGGTGGGAGAAAGGTGATTCTTGTCTTCACAGCTACAGTACAGAATCCATGTGTAAAACACATTGACACTTTATTAATAATTACTTTGTACTCTAGCCACAGCTACCACCAATTCCCAACTGTCTTAAAAAAGAAAACCCCGTGCATCAAGGCTCAGGCGACACACAGAAGAGACAGGATCAGCCCTTATATAACTCTCCTGACATTGTGCTGAACTTCTGCATTGGAGCTTGTTCAAAAACACCACGCTAGTGTTAATTAGGGCAACTGTTTATTGAACTGATTTTGTGTGAAATCATTTTTATCAAGCTCCTTGCCTTGGTTTGCCAAATTAATTTTCCTGGAGCGAGGATAGTTGTTCAGCTGTTGGCTCTCTAATTACAGATGTGAACACAGACTGACTCTGTGCCAAAAATCAATAGCACAGTGTTTGAGCATCTTTCTGCCATTTGTGTCAATAAATAGGAAAGACAAATTTGTTTCAACAGTATAGATAAAACCTGAAGTTTAATCTTCATAAATAAAAAGCAATGGGTATATATTTAAAATTAGTTTCAGCACACATAAGAAAGCCTTAGTTGAAGTCTTACTAAAGACTAGGGTTGCATACAATTTAGATATTCAGTAACTTATAGTAAAATGTTAATGACTGATTCAATTCCTATTAGATCAAGAAACTTCCCTTATACTGGAGGGCTGATGATTCTGGACTTGTCCTCTTGAGTTTACATACACATGGTTAACCTCACAGTTTCTTTGGATGGTGAATTGAATTAATGTTTGTGAGTAAATGAAGTTCAAGTGGATGAAATATAGTTTCTGTTCTCCTTAAAAGAATGACAATGCTATTTTTGTACACCTAAAAAGACACTGATCTTCGTAGTAGTTTTCAACTTCTCATTTTTAGTTTCCTTGTTATTTTCCAAATTTTTGTGCTGTGTATTTCAACACCTAGTCCTTACCCTCCAAACAACCCCAAAAGACAACCACCTTCAGCTCTGAAACACTTCATTTTAAATATCAAAGGGACAAACTGTTGTTTGGGTTTTTTTAATGAAGTATGTCTACTGTATCCACAGACTTAAACTAAGCTCTTCAGATGAGAATGGCAGAAAAGGGCTACTTTGATCTCTGCACTAAAAATGAACCATCCTTGTCTAAAACAAGTGAAGATAAATGAACTGACCAGTTTGAATTAAAATGAACACCAATTCTCAACTTACACGTTGGTATCAGGGCTTCAGTAAGATGCAAGAGTGGAATGCACGTTGGCATTTTTGCTTTTTAAATTCACTTCAGTTTCATATGGCTTGTAGAGAGGATATTGGACTGTCTGATTTGTTGTAGGAAGCTTCAGTGGGTGTTTTCCATTACCAGTGGTGCTGGTCCCTTGATGCTCTGTCTGTCTGTGCTGCCATCCTTGGCTGGCTAAGAAGCAGTCAGGCAGCAGGAGATGAAAACAAACCAAAGCTGGAAAGAAGTGGAGAAACTAATAGAAAGAGCTTGGATAGGTGTGATAAAGCAGTGTTTGAAGAGGGAGGGTAACTCCCTGGGAAAGGAGTTGCAGTGTTTGACACAGTGATGCAGCAACATCAGCATATACTGGACTGGATAACTCACCTCTAATTTTTAGGCAACCAAAGATCTTTCTGAAGCTTGCAGGTAGTGCTTAGGATAGTAAAAGGGTTTACATTATGCTTGTACTGCACTTTATTAAGTGAAGCATCACAAAGGTTACTTGACTAAACAGGGAGGGAATGGAGCTCAGGGAAGAAGAATAGTTTGAAAGCCAAGGCACTTAGCAGTTTCATCCTGTAGTAGAAAAACAAACAAACAAATCCTCAATGTATACTTGACCTGTTGTCACTTAGTAGAATAAATGTTTCTGAGGGCTGTCCCTCTCATCTCCTCTGAAGCTGGCCTTGAACCCTGGGAAATGTTCTCATGCCTGTAAGGCCGAAATTTACATCTTAAACACTATAAATATTGTGCCTACATCTTAAAACTTGTAAGTTTTAAGATGCAAGTGTAATAAACATAATAAATATGTTACAAATGTATTTTTAAACATTTGACCTGTTTCTCCTTTACGAAGCAGAAACAGCTTTGGCTTCTTGTTTGACTGAACTTAGGCATTCCCTAGACTAATGTTTGCAACCCAGACAAAACTCTACTGTGGTAATTAGAAAGCATTGCAGAAAACACACCTGGCTGGGAAAGATAATGAAATGCATTTGCTAATCCTGTTTTTCCAGATAAGTGCAACCCACCAGTTTAACAACCTGAGTTCAACAGTTTGCATAAAATAACTTTCTCCTTTTTTTTCCCTTTCCTTTTTCCTTCTTTCCTCTCAGTATCACATTAAACACCAGTTAGAATGACCCTGTTTGGGGCAACTAATGTTCCTGTTACAGTAACTACCCTAAGTGCTAAATTAAAGACTGCATAACACTGGCTAATAAAGATGTTGTCATGGCTTAGGTAACAATACTATGTTTATTAGCTTTTGCTTTTACTGAAATGTGTAGGCAGAATGGGATCTTTATTATAGTCTTCTTGTTACCCTTGTTCCATGAATAAGGAGAGGAAAGCTGCCAGAAAGAATATGAAATTATTAAATAATCCCTAAATAAAAGAGAGAAGTGGTACAGAATGAGAGGATAAGTTGAGACCACAGTCATTTAATTTGAAACACCATGACTGTTTTTAAGCTACTGTAGAAGCTATAAAGCCTTGTGAACATTTCTGTTGCTTGGGAGAACAACCTTTGGTGAGTATTTACTGTCTTTTTCAGCCTCCAACACAGATTACCACAGAAATCTGGTTAGTCTGTTATTTAGTGATGAACTCAGGGACTGTGGTGTCTTGTTCTTACTTGTCTTTGGAGTAATTAGCTATTTTTTCTCAGGCATAGCACAATTGTGTGTAGCTGGAAGTGGGATCAACATGTTTGTTGAGATCTTTCTGTTCTTGCTCTTGGTGACATAAAAGCATATGAGGGACTGAGATGTATTATTTTTTTAATCAAATCAGATTCATAAAATTTGGATGGAGAAGGCAGATTAGCTCCTGACTTCCTCTTCTAAAAGTATGATCATTTAGTGGAAAAAAATATGTAAGGAACTTCCAGAAAAAGACAAAAGATTAATTCAGTGCTGGTGACAATTCACTGTGATGTGGCTAGAAACTGGAGTGATTCACTTCTGGCTTTGGAGGTGACCATGGGCTTCATTTTAATAATTTTAATAAAAGATTCATTTGCTTTTATTCTTAGTGTCCAGTATAAGACAGAGTAGGCCTGTTTTCTTCAGAAGTATGTACTTGAATTTGCAGTCTGAGTAACCTAGGGTGCAGTATCTGTTAGAAACAGCCCTGAGATATCTTGGCTTCATCCAGAAGTCAGAATAACTGCTACCAGCACCTGCTGGAAATGTTTGCTCTAGGAAACAGGTTTTTCATTTGGACTTCATAACCTTCTGAAATGGCAACAGCTTAGAAAAACTTGGAATTTTTGAAATCTGTTTTACATTTACTTACTTGCACGTTGAAGTGGAATAGCTATCCTTGCCTTTAGCCCAGTACTTAAAAAAGTAAGATGTACTGTCTGTTCTTATATGCCTGGCATCTGTAATGAGACCTCAAGACTAAGGGCTGTTGAATAAATCTTTTCAAAATAAGCAGGTCATTTGGCTGACTCCATTTGCTGTTAAAAATAACACAATCCTGATAGGTTTCCAAGGCAGTTCTTCCAGGATAGGTCCTAGTGACAACCAGTCTGATCTAGTAACATTTGCAATACAGACACAATGAAAACACAGCAAAATAACTGTAAAATATCCATATTATACAATAATATAAACAGGGCTTAAAGTGGCTGGATGACAGCTGGTCCTGTGTTTTAGGGGAGGGAAGAGCTTCACATCATTTCAGCTCTTGTCCTCCAAGCAGGGAATGTGAGAATGTAATTCTCTAGCTGCTCTGAGCCCAGTTTTTGTGTTTTGATTCCCACAGAGAGGATGCTGCTTTCTCAAGAAGGCAGAGGTGAAGAACACAGTCTTTATTCCCTGCTGCCTCTGAAGGAGGCCTAATTTTGCATCGAGGAAATGACCTAGGCACTTTATTTTTTTTTCCTCCCCTTATGCAAGGTCAGCTGTTTCATTGCATAGATGAACTGAGGCTGGGAGAGCACCTTCCAGAAAACCTGATGCTCTGCTGCAGCACATTCCCATGGCTGTCAGGTGGCTGCTACCTTCCCAGCATCAAATGTAGCATCAGAAACAAGATGTTTTTGCTTTTCAAACAGGAGGGGAAGGCATCCTGTACTAGATGCTGCTAAGTTATCAACTCCTAAGGAAGCATGAAGGTGCTGATAACCCTGGAGATTAAGTTTCTTTCAGTTAAATGACTACTAAATGAGTCTTCAGCTCTTCATCTTTTGCTTTTGGGCTCTCACACTGTCATGCTGACAGGGATGGCCTTTTTCCTCGAGAGAATTATCACAAGCAAGATCTGCTGCAGTTGCCAAGTCACTCTCCATCATATTTGAAAAGTCATGGCAATCAGGTGAAGTCTCCAGTGACTGGAAAAAGGGAAACATCACACCCATGGCAGGGGGGTTGGACTACATGATCTTTAAAGGTCGCTTCCAAACCAGTCTTGTCATTCTAACAAAAAGACCTTCAAAGTACTGTGTGCTCATTATTGTGACTGTGCTCATTATTGTGACTGTACTCATTATTTTTAATTTCCAGCTCCTACATGAGATTATTTTTGCTTAAATGCCTATCTGGAATAAACTTTACCATTCCAGGCTGCAGAACTAAAATCCATGTGATTAGAAGGAAAAAACATCCAGCCTGAAAGCAAGTGTAGACCAAGGGTTTGTGACTTGTTTGCCACACTGTTACCCTCTCTCCAACTTGGTTTAATCCTAAAAAGAAGCCAATGGATCCAAATAGACTTAGAGATCATTTGAAATTGTTGTCATTTTAGTATTCTGAGCTGCTGAGACTCCATTGCTACCTTCATGTGCACAAATATGGCCGTGAGAGAGTAGAATAGAGATTTATTGTTCACTGCCTAAGGCAGGCATCTATAATATAACAACTTTCAGATGCCTACATGTAGTGTTTGTATTTTTCATATTAATTTAGGATGCCTTGTGGTTTCCATTTCTGATGATAAATAAAGAGCTAATTTGTGTGCAACCCACTTTATGGGGAGGCCACAGTCATTCCCAAGGCTTAAATGGCAGAAATTAATTTTATATAGTGAACTTCTTTCCCAGAACCTTTACATGTTTTGTTGACTTATGGCAGCAGAAGGTAAGGAGAGAAGAAGGGATTTGGACTGACATTTTAAAAAGCCTTAAGGCTGAATAAAGTAATGAGCAGGCTTGCTGTTACATTTTAAAATGACTTTTATGTTACCACTGGTAGCAGAGGATGGTGGTGGTTCAGTACAGCCACTCCTTTTCAGAACTCAGGGACCTTTTTGGCCATTTAAAGGAATGGTGCAGAATGGTGGACGTGAACTTGATGTGGAAAAAATGGAGCTCCTGTCTTGTAAGAGTAACTGTTAAATCACATCACCAAAATATTAAAAATAAAAATGAAGTGGGTATCTTCTAGTGAAATCTGGAAAAGAGAGAGAAATGTCTGTATTATGTTTCAAGCAGGAGAATTCACTCTTGGAAATCTCTTTCTAGTTCTTTTTCTACCTCTTCTAGAAGGTGTATTTCCCTCACCCAGTGGCCTGAATATATTGCCTGCTCTTAAACCATTGCAGTAGCTGGTTTAGTTATTGCAAAGTTAGGCAGTTCTGTCAATTATGCCTTTGAAATATTATCCATTTGTTCAGCCACAGTTGTTTTAAATATAACACTGGTCCACACTAAGCATTGGCAGAGGAAATGCAGAGTAGTACTTTGTTCTTTTATTCCAATTACATGGCCATGCTGGTTCTGAATAGATTGTGCATTTAAAATATTCCTCAGGGTGGACAGTCACCTTCACTAAAACTTCCAGCTATCTTTCAAGGCAGATTGTGAGAATGAAAGAGGGGGTTTAAGCCTATTTGCCAATTACAGTTCTTTTTACATAGATTTTGGAAAGTGCAATGAGTTTTGTAGGCACTGCCAGCAGCTTCATTGGTGTCAAAACAAAATGATTTAACAGAGTATGTAGAACCTAAGATGCCCCTGATACACTGACACAATCCATCTTATCCTCCTTCAGCTAATGTCACTGCATGGGGCTGAATCATCAAGTCAGTTTGTCATTCTAATGAGTTTTGTATTCATTACACATCCATATGCAAGAGTTGCAGTAATATAATATCCATATGCAGAAGTTTCAATTCATCTCTCTTTAGACATGTTTTATACATAACTAGTTGGAGAGGATTGAGCAAAGTGGAATAAATATTCTGTTTTACTTGCAGTGGGACCTAACTTGATGACACTTTCTTAGGTCACTTTGGAGACTTTCTAGAACAATAAATCTGATGATGGCAGATCTGTAGAGGCAGAGAGTTGTAAATAGGAACCATTCTGTAGGTCATTCTTTTGTTTGTTTGTCAGCATGAGCCTGAGTGTGAAAGGTTTGGCTTGAGGCATGCTCAGAGCTGTCTGTACAGGCAAAGCAAAACTAGTGGGTAATTTAGTCATCTTGGCATATAAAACTACATCTCTGCATGTAGAAATTTCAGGGTTTGATGTGGGTAGACCTAGGAACTGGAAGCAGGGACATGGAGTTTGCTTTTGCACTGTGTCCAGTTAGACACAAAGGATTGCTCTCCCTGAGGCTTCTCATGGGAACTAAGGTGCAGCTGAAGTACCATTGGAAAGATGTTTTTACAGCAGCCCTGCAATCTTTTACAATTCTTTTTAAAGTATATGTTGGTATCAGTAGGATCTAAGCAGGATACCAAATGCCCCCTCTAGTGGTTAATATTTTTGTAAAGGTGGTTTTCAGTTTCTTGGGACGATTTTAACCCATGAGTAGCATGTCAGGACTACTTGTGGATGTGTCATAACAGGGCCACTCAAGATTATTTTTGCAGTTTTGGGTTGGTTTTTTTTTAAATTTATTTTAATTAGTTGCCATAAATGTGGGTAAAAACCAACCATATCTTCACTCCAGGAAGGCTGCAGAGGGGCTGTTTCCAAGGGCCTGGAGTGAAAGGATGAGGGGTAATGGGTTTAAATGAGAGAAGAGTAGATTTAGACTGGATGTCAGGAAGAAGTTCTTTCCCTTGAGGGTGG
>JAOEGS010009562.1:11280-62472 GCA_025447755.1 Corythornis vintsioides
AGGGAGGTTGTGGAGTCTCCATCTCTGGAGACATTCCAGCCCCACCTGGATCTGTTCCTGGGTGACTTGGTCTAGGTACCCCTGCTCAGGCAGGGGGGTTGGACTAGATGATCTTCTAGGTCCCTTCCAACCCCTAACATTCTGTTATTTTGTAAGGGTTTAATCAGCCATAGGAAGCAAGATCTTTATGGTGAATGCAGCATGTGGCAGGAGTGCTTTTCCTTTGGGGAATTCTCAAAATAGGTCATCCTGTTAGAGATCTGAGATGCAGTGACCTTTAGTGACCGGAAGATAGGTATCAGCTATTGGGTTGAGTCCATAAAGATATTAAAAGAACATACTTTGTGGCTGGATATGGGCTTTGTTCTTGTGCCTACTAATATTACAGTAAACAGCAAAAGCTCTTGTTTCTTAATGTACTTGTAGGGTTATTCTCACTGATACCAATGGGAATACTTGCTATTAAAGCTAAGCATGCATATAATTCTTAGTAGGGTTTGGGTTTCAGATTATTTTAACAGCAAGAGAAAGGAAAGAAAAAAAATGTATTTTTGTGTCATGCATGATATTTTATATAGAAATTTCAATACAAGCCTTAGTTATAGCCACCTTTTCTAGATGTCTGATCTGTGTGGGATTTCTGACAGCAAAGAGGTTGTAATAATACCTACTTCTTACATTGCACTTATTAGCAGTATGTCTGAGTATGTCCTTGGTCTGGGATAGGGAATGCTGACAGGGAAAGGGGATGTGATATGCTTCATTTCTCACCAAACTACTGGGAAAAAGTAAGAACAGAGCTTGGAAATCCTTCCTTCATCTTCTCAGCCCAGCTCTGTGTTTGTAGGCCCTCTGAAGAAGAAGAAATTGCTTTTAGAAAGAACTGCAGCAACTGGCAGGCAAATTCAGGGGCAGAGGTTGTAATAGAGAGAATATTTCAGAACATCTTTCTGCAATTGTCCATCATCCCTTTCACTTGTATTACAGCAAAGGCTTGGAAGCTTCTCCTGGCATTAGAGTTCACCTGCAAAGCACTTGTGAATCTATCAGTTGAAGTGGAGAAATCTCTTCTGTAGGTATGTAACAGAACAAAAAGAAAATGAGCAGCATAAGGAAGGGAAGGGAACTTGCTTGGGATTATTTGGTACATCTCAGCTCCCTGCCCTGTCAGCTATACCTCTTCTGTTTAGCTCTGAGTAAAGTTTCTCCAAAAATACAGGCATGGATGAGTATTTATTTTTTTTTAAAGTTATAGAACATGAAAAGCTCTCAGTTTTAAAAAGTGCAAGAATTCTCACAAACCAGCAATGTCTGTAATAGGTGTAAGCAGATTCTCAGTAGTTAGTGTTAGCTGCTTAGCCATGCAGAGACTTTACTCTGGTGGCTTTATTGTTCTGCAGGAAAGCCAGGGGACACAGTTCTTAGTCCACAGGGACCTGACAGAACTCAACTCTGTGATAACTTTGGTGTTCATATGGGCAGTAAGTAAAAAAAGCAGTGTAGTTAGTACGTGTTTCATGGTTTGGTTTTTTTTTTGTACCATTTTTATCTTGGTAGTGTTTTCTCCAAGGCACAGACTGGGACTGTAGCAATAATGTTGTTTGATCCTATGGAAAATTAGGATCTGTGAATTTGCTGAAAGCTCCATACCAGAGCTCATTCTCCTGAGTGCTCCTCTAAATTTGGACTTCACTCCAAAGTAACTGACAGTCACTTGTTCAAACACTCTTCTACCACCACCAAGGACAAAATCACTTTCAAAAATTGTTGTAGCATGTTAAAGGCTGAAATAAATTTTTAGGACTGTTTGTGGCTCTCTTTCCTTTAATCATATACTAATTAGCCACATACAAGCAGCCTTTTGGTTAAAGAATAGCTGTGATAAGGCTGCAGTTACCTGGAATTGTTTATCTACCCACCAGGAATTTCACAAGGTTCACTATAATTTACTCTCCGGCAGTTCCTGGAAACTTCACAGTAGAAATAAGGTTGCATTTTGGTTGTATTTTTAAGGGGATATTTAGCTTAATTTTTTTTTCAAGTGCCCAAAAATGTGTTTTGTGAGATATTTTTGCTGCAGGCTGTGGAGAGCAATGTCACTGTGACAGGAATCAGGACTGCTATGGACTCTGGAGTTAGTAGGGTTAAGTTGCAGAAGTATATTTAATTTAAAGTTTTCCTTTCTGCTTAGATATTAATGCTGGAGACAGTGTATCTGATATAAGTACAGTCATATACAGTAAAGGTGATTGTTTGGCAGCTGTAACACAGCATCTGGCCATATCTCAACATAACTATATCAAGTTCAGCTTTGGCAGCCATCTGGAAAACCAGAATTTAATCAGAAAACCTGGGCAAATAAGCCTGCCTATAAAAGTAAACCAGTGCAGGTGTATTGATCCAATGGCATTTAAAAGCCAGGGAGAAGAGCCTGCTCTGGTTGTTTCCAAGGTACATAAGAAATCCTATTTATTCTTCTTCTTATTATAATTATTAAATTGTATTTATTTTCTGGTTTTCCTTTTTCTTCAAGTTCTGTCTTCAGTTAGAATTAGTGAGAATTAGAATTAGTGGGTCTACTTCAGCACATACAGAGATCAAAGTGCCTAATGGCTTCCTACAGAACAAAAAATATCTGTGCCTTTGAATAGGCTGCTAAATTGGAGCATTTGTGCAGTTGGTCCCTTTTAAAAACAATAACAAAAGCCCCACTGTTCAGCTTCTGCTTTGTCTGCTCCAGGCAGATGTGTCTTGCTAAGAGTGGACAATGGAAGTAAGATGTGGTGGCAGAGGCTGTAGCATGTACAACACCCCCTGTACAGCATCTGCCAGCTCTCTGGGTATTTGAAATCAGAGATCCAGAGCTGGAAGGAACCCCAAGTTTTCAACTTGTTGATTTTACAATGATTGCTGCTGTCAGTCCAGTGTTCCCCTAAAAGTATTTGTTGAGGAAGATGCTGCAACTCTCACCTCTTGTTGCAGCCAGGTCCAGCCACTCTGACTCCCAGTCTCCCCAGCTGCTGCCCTCTGGCCAGATGAGCCCCCTTTACTCCTTGGAGTAGTGGGAGGTGGCTGCCAGGTCAGTGGGGGTTATATTGTGTGGTTTAAGTGACAGCAGGGAAATGACAACATGACAGCACTCAGGTTTGGTAGAATTTTAGACCTAATGTAAGCAAAGATCTGCCAGGTATGGAAGGTTGTGCTGGAAAGAGTGAAAATTGCTGAAAAATGAAGAGTGAAAATTTTGCCTCTGCACTGGCTTTGTGTGGCCTTAGTGATGTTGAACAGAACAGGTTAGTGGTTTTCAGAGGCAGGAGCTGACATTCCCCTGTCATTGCACCAGAGAAGAACACTTTTGCTGGATGACTGATACCTTTGGGCATACTCCCTTGCTTGTTTTGTTGCTGAGTGTTCATGTTTTACTGCTAAATTTTGCAGGAATACTTGGATGCAGAGCACTTCTGGGTTTGTTTTTTTGTTTTTTTGTTTTTTTTTTTTAGCTGCAGAGTAGCCTCCAGCAGAGAAAATAAGCAGCAGAAGCACAGAAAACTGAACAGAGAGCAGAGGGGTTGCAGGATGATGATATATTGGTGAAGAATAAATGATCCTCTTCATCTGGATGCCTTTCTCTGCTTCTCCTCCATGTCATGCAGGGCTCATCTCTGATAAGAGGAGCCACTCGTGCTGGCTGTCAGTGGGGAAAAGCTCCAGGACCCAGCCTTGGTGCAGAGGGGACCCTTGGTGATGCTGGCACATCTGCCTGTGACCAGAACAGGGTGGCTGTGGGAGACTCTCCTCAGTCAGAGTCTGTGACAGGGAAGGACATCTGTGGGTTGTCTTCTCACCAGCCCCTTTGCTTTCATACAGCCAGTTTGGAAAGGGTGGAGAAAATGCTTCTGGCCACTGACTGTCCATCACTTGCTGTACAATTTTTTTCAGTACAACACAGGCCAAAGTTCAGCAGCCTTGAAAATGCCTCTGAAATCTTGTTGTGAAAGCTTTAACTGAGGTCACTGGTTTCAAGAAAACCACACGGAGTGTGAGCACAGCAGTTGATGGTTTGGCTTTCCTCCCTCATCATTTGTTACACTTGAAAGATGACTGTAGCTGTTATCTTCAGGTAAAGGTTTGAAATAAAGTGAAAAATTTCATGTATTCATGTGGAGTCTCAAATGAGTATTCTCTATTCTACTCTTAACTTGGTTCGTGACAGTTCCAAAAAGCATCTAAATTATTTTTTCTCCCTGGACAGCTCCAGGATTTGTTGTGTGAGCAAAATGAAGGTAATAAAAAGCAGCAGCAGGGATGCAGACTTTTTTTAGCTACTTGCATGAGCAGAGGTTCTGTAATGTGCATTTAGGAGCTGCCTCTGTCTGTGTGGATGCTGTATTAGCCTGTAAACCCCTGACCTGGACCAGATGGCTGGTTGCTATGGCAACAGGTTGCATAGTAACATTTTTTTCTTCTTAGGTTGGAATCATCTTGCTTTTCTTAAATGTGACTTTTGGGGAGGTCAGATGTGGTTTATCAAATGAAACTATGAATTTTTTTTTTCAAAGGAATGACAAAAATGTTGATGTTCATCAACCTGAGCATCTTCTGAGAGGTGTTCTTTGTTCATGGCAGGGGAAGAAAGCAGTCAGCTCCCCCACCTTCACTTCATTGAAACAGAGGTCACCAGATGACTAGGAAAAAAAAGAAAGCTGTTCTTGGAAACAAGATGAATGAAGGAGGTTCAAGGGAGTTTGTCTGCTGTGTGGCTCCCAGTCTCAATCCTGCTAAGGGCAGTAGGCAAATATGAACAGCTTAGCACTCCAGTCACCTTGAAAATTTCTGAACTTAAAGTAAGCCCCTGATCAGCTTCTCTGCAGCTGAACTCCTTCTAAACCTTTGCTGACCTGGTCCTGAATCTGAATTTAAAAGAGTTACATCAATACACTTCAGAAGAGTTTTCTGGCTGTTTAATGTCTCTGCTTGGGAAGGTTCTGTGTGAGTGAACTTGGGAGCAGAGGGTCTGAGGTTGATCTACAGGGATGACCTCCCCAGAGCAGAGGTGTCCCATTAACTCCAGTGTGCTGCAAGCAGAACCAAGTCTGGCAGAAAACCAGCATGGATCAGCCAGGAGCTCCTGGCTGAGCTTAAACACAAGACAAAAGTGCACAGGCTGGAGGGACTATCTAGGAGGGACAGAGAGACAGTGACCAAGCTTGAAGGAACAGAGCTGGGAAATGCAAAGCTCAAGCTCAGCTGGAGCTGAAATGAGCTATGGGGGGGTTTCTCTGGGTACATGGATAACAAAAGAAGGCTGAGAAAATATCAGTCTACTTCTCAGTGGGACCGAGGTGAAGGAAATTAAAGGTACTTGATGACACTTTTTTTGCTGCAGCTTTCACTGGTAAGTTGTCTTCACAGCTTCCAGGTTTCTGAGTCTGCTAACAGACTGGGAATGTAGCTTTACCCACAGTAGAGGAAGACAGTAATGCAGCTCTTGAGCAGCCCCTGCTACCAGACAAGGTACATCCAAGGGCACTGAGGGATTTGACTGCACTGTGAAGCCAGTGGTGATCAGGGGAGGTTCCTGCTGACTGGAAAAGGGCAAGTGTTGTTCCCATCTTCAATACTGCTAAGTGTCAGTAGAGAAATGGCAGACAGGAACTTCATCATAAGTTCATCAAAGGCAAAAGTAGAGTCTCTTGTCCAGGGTAGAGTAACTGTGCACCAGTACAGGCTGGGGACTGCCTGTTTGGAAAGTCAGAAGGTATCCTTGCAGATGCAAGTGGACAAGTTGACCCTCTGGCCACAGCATGCTTGTCTGGCAAAGAAGGCCAACCGTGTCATGGGCTGCATTAACAAGAGTGTAGCCAACAGGACCTGGCTACACCTGCAGTGTTGTGACCATTTTGGTGTACCCTGGTACTAGAAATAAGTTAAATACAAGAGTGAGTCTGGTAGGGAGCCACCAGGATGGTCAGAGGGCTGGAGCAGATGATGAATGAGGAGAGACCTAGGGAACTGTGTTTGTCCAGCCTCCAGAAAAGAAGGGTAAAGGGGCCTGTTATTGCTGCCTACAGCTTTCTGATGGGACCATGTAGAGGAGCTGGAGCCACAGTCTCTTGAGAGATGTGCAGTGAAATGGCAAAAGGCAGTGCAGGAAACTCAAGCTACTAAGGGTGGTGAAATGCTACAGCAGGGGCCACAGAAGGTTGCTGGATTCCCATCTGTGGGGACAGTGAGAACTCAGTGTGGCCCCAGTGTGACTGAGTGGGGTTTGGACTGGGTGATCCCCAGGGGCTCCTTCCAGCTGAGATCATTTTACAAGTCTCAGTTGCTTTTCTTTCTGGCCAGAGAAAAGCAAGTGTAATGGAGAGCCCAGAGCAGCACTCTTGTGGTGGGTGGAACCGAAAATGAGTTGTGTGGTTCTGTCACCCTCCTTTCCCCCTCTCTTTCTTAGCCCTATACATCTCTCTTCCCTGCTGAGCAGTGTCATCACTTACACCTCAGATATTTGGTAATGATATGTCACTGTAATCCCCTGAGAGATCTCTTCCAGTGTCACTCATTTCTTCTTTAATATTAAATATGCTGTTGTATGTTTGACTCTCGTGGCCTTTTGGCATGTATAAAGTAAGCAGAGTTCCACACTGACAGATACACATATGTAGGCAGGAGCTTATAGAAAACCAAAATCCAGATATCACATGGAATTGGAGAGGGGCTTTTTTTTTCCTATGTACTGGTTGATGTAATTTCTTAGCAGCTGTCAACCTCTAGCAGTGTCAGACAGTCACTTAGAGCTGTGCTGCTGCACTGTGATCCCATCAGCCAGAGGCACAAGGAGGAGTGAAGTGAGGTTGTTAAGTCTCAGAAGCATTTGAAGGACTGCATCCAGTTAGGGGAAGGAATTGAAAGAGTTCACTCAGGTGAAGGGAATGGCAGCAGCAGTAAAAACAGTGAAATAGAAACAGAATCTGAAGGGATGCTGTTAAAGGAACAAAAAGTGCTGAGAGGCTGACTTGGATTGGCTTTAGACTCTTTTTCCTGTAAGTCTTACAAATACTTTACAAAGCATTTCTAGTCCTCAGGCTGGTAGAACAGTGAAGGTTTCAAAGGTTGGTTGCCCAGTGCATCCACAAATCAGTGGCAGGAAGATTTATTACCAGTGGTCCAGCAGCCTGGCCAGCAAATGTCCTCTGTAGGATGTCATGGTGGGAGGAATGTCTTTGTGGGAGATGTAAATCTTGAGGAACATGCCTGCTTGTCATGAAAGCAGTGGCAGAGCTTTCTTCATGCATGGAAATGTCAAGCCAGCATCTTGACCAAGATTATCAGCTGGTCGGGGGCATATTTGATATTTTAGACCATGCCCCTGGTTCCAGGGGAGAAGAACAAGATGCTCTTTGCTTCCTGTCCCCAAGGATTCCATCTGTGCTGCCGTGGCCTGTGGATGGCTGTGTGGCAGCCTGGGGCAGGCTGTGCTACAGACACTCCAGGAAGTCAGCAGGATTTATATAAAGCTCTGCTGCTTTTGCAGAACATTTTTTTCTTTTTTTTGGGCTCCTTTCCAACGTCGAAACGGGGATATAAATAGAAGAATGTCTCACTTTTGAAGACTGCTTTCTATTCAGGGAAAGGAAGGACTCTGTGCCAGAGCTGTGATATAGTAGCTGTTAAATACAACTCTTGAGGCTGGTTTTTTTTGATGAGCTGGTTGCTGACATCTAAGGAAGGTTCAGGGTTCAAGAGTAATCCATTCTCCCACCTCCCCTCCCAGCTGCTCCTCTCCCTGCTAAAAGAAAAAAAAAAAAAAGAAAAAGAAAAAAAAAAAAAAAAAGTTGTTTTCTTTTCCTTTGGTCAGATTAACAAGATGTTTGGGACAGTGGTGGTTGGAGTTGGAATTGCTGGCTTAGCACGAATCCGAGACTTGATGAACCCAATGCCTTCCAGCCCTTCTGAGCACCTGAAACTCCTTGGATTTGTATCCAGGTCAGAAATTCCATCTTAGCATGTTTAATATGAATATGGTAACATTTCTTTCTTCCTCTGTATGTGCCTTTCCACGTGGAGGACAATTACTTGAAGGGGGCAGGGGATGAATATCCAGTTTTATATTTCTTTTGTAGTTAAGTTTGTCTGAAGAAGGGAAGATTCTGCAAATATGCCTATCCTTCTGAGTGACAGCTAGGAAATGAGCACAGAACACTTTTCAAGAGGGAACAAATAGGTTACCTCAGTGAGATACCTTGAAAAAATTAAAATCAAGGCTGATAGACATTCTTCCTGAAGGATCTGTATGATAAAAATAATGTGATTCTGTCTGACTGAAATTTCATGTAGGTTTAGGATGTTACAGACAATCATTACACTAATGACCTGATGTCTGCATGACATTTGTAGAAATGCTTAAAATATTTAAGAAATTTTACAGAGTTTTTTTAAAAATTGGGGTTTTTTTTGGGGGGGGGGTGGGTGGTTTTACAAAAACATGTGTCGTAAAGCTCCTAATATTGCAAATTCATAATAAAAATCCAATTATTTTTGTTTAAACCAGGGTCTTATTTTGTAGATGCCTTCAAAGAAAATCTCATGATTTAGTACATACAGTAAGGTTGCTTCATAGAGAGCAAGAATTTTTCTCTAGCCTGGAGCTGTGGAAATTTAGTGTATATCACCCTCTGAGCATTCCTGCTGGACTGCCTGCCCCATGCAGCAGAGCATAAAGGTTTTAAATAGTTAGGTGAGACATCTATGGATCTCAGACCATGAATGTATTTTTCCAGCTATATTTAAATCATTCAGTCAGGGTTGCTTGAGACTGAAAGAACCCAGTAGGTCATCTGGGTTTATATCCCTACCAGATACACTCTTGGTTCCCTGATGCCTTTGCTAGTGCTGCAGCTCATTTTGACCCACACTGCAGGCAGGGCTTCCACTCCTGGTGGGAAGCAGTGCTGTCAGAATGCAGGGTTCACAGCCAGATTGCTTGGATGTGTTGCCTTATTCTTTACATTCCCATCCCATGTAAACATTGCCTGTCTTTGCTTTCAAGTCCTGCTTGTGTCTCGCCCTCACTCCCTCTGTCACCTGTCAAGGTGTCTGCTATGATCTTTACTAATGCAAAGGGCTTTGGAGAGGAGTGTGTGTGTGTTTCATTTTCAGGTGGAGATGTGCTCAGGGTGGTGGCCAAGAGCACCTTCCTCTCAGCACTGGCATGGGGTGTATGTTGCAAGGGCTGAGCAGTTGTAGCCAAGCATCTGCTTTGTGCATCTCCTGCCTGTCCATACTTGCAGTTGTGTGGCCCTGCCAACTGAAATGCTTTTGCCCATGTTCTCCAGCATGGAGGGAGATGTCTTCCCATAGAAACACTGTCCTCCTTTGAGTCTCAAATCAAAAAGCTCTTCACACTTAAGAGAAGGGCAGTTTCTGTACTGATACCACCACCTACACACTGGCCCATCTCTTTGGGTCTTCTGTGCACTCCACTTCTGTCTGTAGGTGCTCATCCTCTTCCTGGATAACAAGCTGCCTTAGTTCTACCCTGGTTGAGCTCAGTGAGGCAGTGGTCCTTGGGAACAATTTCTAAGTGCTCTGCACAGCATTCAGTTGGGAGGAATGGACTGTGACAGATATGCTTTGGATGTATTTATATTAAATACACAGGAGAAATTTCACCAGCATTAATGAGGCCAAGCAGATTAGCCTGGAAGATGCTCTAAGAAGCAAAGACATCCATGCAGCCTTCATCAGCACAGAGAACAGAACCCATGAAGAAACCATCAGGTATTTTGTGATGTTTTGGTTGGTTGGTTGATTTTCCTTTTCCCACCCTTTCCCATGTAATTTAGAAGCATAGAGGAGCTGTATAAAGCTGTTGGGGAAGAGGATGTGGACACTGGAGGGGAGACTGCCAGACTAGAAGCCTGAAGTGAGTGATAGAGAGTTCCCTAGAGTACAAGTAAGCCCTGGAAGAGAATATGATTTAAGATGCATTCATTTCTCAAGTAATTCCAACTGCAAGTCTCTCTAGGACTGTGTTTGATGGACAGACAGCTTAGAACAGGATTCAAAGCCCTTCCTCACAGATTATACAGCAAAAGGGCACTCCACTGCCCCACTCCAGACACTCAGCTGTCTGGAAATGAGAAATTGCAGTGCTCAACACTGTAGCATTTTAGTGACCTGCTGGAGGTGAGTGAGAGAATTCTGTGGAAAAAGAAGAATTAAACCCCAGCTCTCCTGGTGTTTAAATGTGTGATGTGGCCACCACACCATCCTTGCTTAGGAAACCTGTCATTTATTGCTGTTACTCTGCATTGTGCATCTGTCTCTCCATATGGGTCTGACTGTGGAAATGAGAAGCAGCTTGCACAGTGGACAGAGATGATTGTCACAGTATACTTCTTAAAGGCTTATCTTCTAACCCTTTCAGAATGTTTTTAGAAGCTGGGAAGCACGTCCTTGTTGAGTACCCCATGGCTTTGTCTGCTAAGGTGGCCCATGAGCTCTGGGAGATGGCTGAGCAGAAAGGTAATGCACTAGTTCTCAAGGCTGTAAACAGTATTACCTGTTGGGTAGCACCAAAGGCATCAACCTTAAAGGCAGAGCTCCACTCTACTATTAATCATGACCTCCAAGGGAGTGTGACTGTCTCTGAGGTGTGTCAATCCAAGGTGTGTGCCAATGCAGAAATAACCACATGAATGCCAAGGCTCAGTGTAAGGTATGTTTGCCCTCAAAAAAGCACTTAGCTCTGCTTGTGATGCTAAGAATGCAGTTAGAGGAGGAAATGTTTGTTGCAGCAATAGTAAAGCACTTAGTGTAGCCATTTGACTTGTGCACTTTGCTGTTCTTTCCCTGAAAATGAAAGTTGCTTCCCCCTGGCTTCTAGCATTTGTGATGTGCTGGTCACACAGCTGCCTGTGCTATTGCAGGCCAGCAAGACATCCCTGTCTGAAAGACAACTTGTCTCTATGCTAAATCTCTTTATTCCTGCTAAGTGTGTGGTCCCATCCCTGTGGTGCCAAGAGCCAGGAGATGGCAGTTCAGCTGAGGGCAGTAGGGATGTATGGGGAGAAGTACAGTGCTGGGCAGAAGCAGAGTGCAAGCCATTTGGGCAAGCTGCATGATCTATAATACTACTTAAAAGTTTCCTTTGTGACTTTTGGATAAAACACTGGAGGTACAGAATGTCTGCTTTGCCATTTCTCTGTACTGCCACCACTTACTGCCTTGTTGCTCTCCAACTGGCTTCCTGTTTAGCAGAATTTATACCTCTTCTCTTGAAGCAACAGCAATTACTGCCAGCAGCCTGAGCTGACAGTCCTGGAAACCCTCCAAAAAACACACTGAATGAAGGCCACATTCAACATGTACCAGATAGCCTGCATGCCAAAGTAGCCCAAGTAATTAATTGCTATGGAGGGAGCTACTCTCTTAACATATTGTTAGAATCTGGGTGTGAGTATTATGCTGTCTTTCCCCCCTTCTTTTTCCTGCTACCCTGGGAGGGAAAATGCAGAACAATGAAATGCAAGGGGAAAGAGGCCAAGAATTAATCCATCTTTTACATTGAAGACTCATGTTTCAGCCTTCATTGGGTATTTGGTTTCATTACAGAGTGTCTTTTAAACATAGTGGCTACTGTTCCTGTAGTCCCTGTATTTACTGGCTCCTGAAAATCCTTAACCCAGATTGGCCCTTTGTTGAGACATCAATGTTTGATTTTCTTCTTGACATCATTTTGCCAGCCATGCATGAGAACATTTCAAAGTGAGTTCCCACTGGTGGCCAGTGAAGCCTTTACTGCTTAGATGTGCCTTTGATTCACACAGAAAGCTCTTATTTCATCTGTCCTGATTTTTGGTGTGATTTTGGGAGTTTTTGTGTTGTTTGTTTGTTTGTTGCTTTTTAATGACAGGTAAAGTACTTCACGTGGAGCACATTGAGCTTCTGACTGAAGAGTACAAGCAGCTGAAAAAAGAGGTGGCTGGGAAAGACCTGGTGAAGGGAACGTTGCATTTCACAGGTCAGTAGCTGTGAGGAAATCAAAGTTGATCTGGATTTGACTGCTTCCTCCACAGGGATGCCAGTCCTTCCAGGCTTCTTTCAGTCCTTTTAGAAAAGTGTCTGTCTAGAAACTCACTGGAGACACAGGTATCAGTTCTGGATATTTTCAATAAGTTACAGAACTGTCTGGAAAGCACCTTTGCTTAACAGTTGTCTTCTGTGGGCTATTGCTTTGCTGATCTCTTTCTGCTGTCTGGTGAAGAACACAAGCCTGTGCCTTGTTGTATAGAGGAGAGAGCATTTTCTCATCTGTACTTTGATGGTACTGATCAATATCTCACTCATTTTGTCTCAGAGAGGAGGATGAGCTCTGAGGATCTGTCCTGCTTTCTAGTGGACACCTTTACTCTTCCATACTGGTGTTTGGGCCAAGAAGAGTGGAGAGAGATTTTCAAGCCATTGTTTTCTCCCTACTTTATTCCCCTGTTAAATCCTCATACACTCTCCTGTCCTCAACATGTCCTGAAGGGTTTGTTGTGTATGTACTTTGTGCAGCTTTCTCTGTCACAGCTCACTAACAGATCCATTTCAAGGTTGACCATGTTTGTTGAATTTCCTACTCAATCCATCCACTCATGGCCTTTCTACACACTTGTCTCTAAGCCTGAAACAATGCAGTTTCCTCAGCTGTTCCTATGCAGACAGTATTATTCTCTTTCTCATTTGTTAAGACTTTCTGTTGCTGTCACACCAGGTAGTGTCCTTGATGAAAACAAGACAGGATTCCCAGCTTTCAGTGGAATTGCCCGACTGACTTGGCTGATTGACCTCTTTGGAGACCTCACTGTTACCTCTGCCACCAGAGAAAAGCAGAATGAGAAGAATTATTCCAGAATGACTGTTCACTTTCAGACAGCAAACAAGAAGTGAGTAATGGCTGGGAACAGGTGAGCTGTGCTCCTCAGCTATCATCTGCAGGAGCTCTGCATCCTCTCCTCCTCTTGTGGAAACAGAATGGGTGGATGCTGGTGTGAAAGTGTGAAAGGGAAACACCTGAAAGTGCTGCCTGTGGTAATCATGGTAAAAAGAGCCTCCAAATAATGGCTACTGAAGGGCACAAAGAGGTTCAAAAGCAATTTTGTGATGTTTGGATATAGAGATGGGCCCTTTAATGCATTTTATCATGCCCAAGACTGAAAAACCTTTCTCTTGCACTCTGAAAAATTTTTCAGAAGCAGAGTATTTTCTGTCTAGCATCAGACTTTCTAGCTTTACATTGAAAACTAACTTTTCTTTAGAGGTTGCTAATATATAAATGAAAAGGTAATGCAATAATTAGCTTATAGCACTTTAATGCATGTGCTAGTACATAGTACCAGCTGAAGGTTCAGAGAACCTCTTGAGCAGAAAGCTACTGAAAGGCCAACATTCAAAGTTTGTTCTTGGCTACTGCCTGACCTGCAGTCCCAAAATTTAACTGATTTTTCCTGTGTGGGACAACAGCCTATTTCCCATTTCTTGTCCTTGTCAGACTGAGTGAGAATCCAGCAACCAGCATTATTTGTAATTTTTTCCAATCATTGTACTTGGGCTTTCTTGAAGAAAACTCTTAATGATGGATGCTACAGTAATAATTTGATCTCCCTTTTTTTATATCTTAACAATAACCTTGATATAAAGTAGTCTACTCTTAATGGCCTTGTGATAAAATAGTATAATTTTAAACTATGTATGACCATGAAGTAAATAATAATTTTTTTCATACTGTAGATTGAGTACTCAACTTGGTCCAAAGTCTGGTGGTGTATTTTCCTGGCAACTCTCTGATTTTGTCATTCTGGACCATCTGCATAGAGATCATGTCTTTTCAGATAGGTTAAAGTTACTTATGATGCCAGTTTACAGCATGCTGTAGATGCAGCTTGAGAATTGCTTGATATGCAAAGGTGCAGAGAAGTTATCCAAACTCTATGTTTCCTAGCAGGCAGGAGTGGTAATGGAACAACTTGTTCCTTTCTCTTTACTCAGTTTTCCTGCTTTTCCATGTAGCACACTCTGCCTTTGAGACAGGTAGGTAGTAGACACTCACAGGCACATGACAAGAGGCAGATGAGAGGACTAGGAAGAGCAGTTGAGAATAAGACCCCGTGGGAACATATTCTGGCCTATCTTTGTAATAAATTACCTTTTTTTGTTGTTACTAATGTACTTCTAGAACACTTACAATGAAAAATAACCAACAAGAAAAAAAGGAAAAAAAACTAGCAAATGTGCATGCTTACTTCTTTAAGAATTTTAGATAAGTAGATAAGTGTTTCATTTAAAAAAGTAATAACATGAAGGACTAGCTATTTGGGGAGGAGTGAATAACCAGGGCTCATTTGAACTGTTAGTTTGCCTGCAGGTCTAGTTGATCATGTTATCAGCCTACTGCAGCCCACTGCAGTTTATCATGGGATTAGCATCTTGTTCTAGCAACCTTCCCCTCTCTTTAAATAAAACATCATTTCCAATTCCTTTTCAAATGCAGTTGTGAGAGGACAGAACTCCCAATACAAGCTCTGTTTAGCCTCCTAGCAATTTGCCAGTAACACGAGTAGCTGTCAAGATCTGGATAGGGTGAAATTTTGAACTAATTCCAGCAGGTGGAACTAGCGGGTGGCTGAAACATTTCCCTGGCTGTCCTATGTCCTGGCTGCTCTGTATATTTGCTAGATCCAGAAGTGCTTCTGGGTTACTGCTTTTTACCTGCTCTGTGCTGCTAACCAATACCTGCTTTTCCTGTGAACTGTCTGTATGGGTCAGTGGGTGTTTTGTCACCATGAGCTCTGAATGACCTCAGGGACAGTCAGCTTTCTGTCTCTAGGATAAACCATGCTGGCTGGAAAGTGACATAGTGTTCCTGTATCTGTCTGGTGGCTGGGCTGTATTTCCTCCTGACCTTCCCCCATTGACGTCAGTGGAGTTACAGCAGCAGAGAATTTGGCCCACTCTCCATCAAGGGCAGTTTTGGCCAGGCAGTGATGGCAGTGGGCTTACAGCTTTCCTTTGCCCCACCTTTATCTTGCTGTAGGATGGGAAAGGTCTGCACCTTTCCCAAGAGCAAGCCCATCCTTTGTTGGAAGACATAATGGCACTGACCTTGAGAAATGTGCTTAATTCAGCCTATTTTCTGCCTTGGAAAATACAGCAGGTGCAGAATGAAGCAGCCTGTGCTCCTCTTGCTAAGTGGGGATTGTGCCAAGAGTGTCTGTGCCACACAGCCCGTGCTGGCTGCCCCTCTGTCCCTGGGTGGGTTCTGGAGGTGCCACCCAGCTATCTGAGAGGTGACCTCTGCCTCTGTTGTGTTTCCAAGGCAGTTGAGCTGACAGCCTCGCTGGGATAAAACATTGAGCAATCCAGGAAAAGCCAAACCTCTACTGACAGTGCAGCTGGTCTGGGATTGCAGCTCCTGCAGAGCTTGGAGTCAGGAAATGTCAGGAAAGAATTTGTAGTGTGAGCTGGAGTGATAATCATTTGGGCAACATCTCTTTTGGTCTTAACTAGGGGTAGGGTCTAACAGTCTAATTCCCTTACAAGGTAAGGTAGCCTCTTATCTTTGCATGGTAAAGAAAAAATATTGGCATTTCCAAAGCATGAAAAGGTAGATGCTTCAAAGAAATGGGAGACATTTTCTGCACAGATATTCTGCTGATAGATGTTTGAAATTATGTTTGTGTGGAGATCTAAGCTTACAAAGTCTAATTAAAAAAAAGCTTCAAGTTGAACATGCATAAAAAAGTCATGTAATACATGCTTTCTGTAGAAGTTGCTGCACAGAATATTTAAGCTGAGTGGACCCAGCATGAAACAGCTTAATTATTCTGCAGGTACAAAGAGTGTTCTCTTCATCTTGCTCTATTTAACTAGGACAGTCCAACTAGAGCCACTCATTATTTGAAGAAACAGGGACTTGAAAAAAGCACTATGTTTCTTCCAGTCTCTGAATAAAATCTAGCTGGGAGAGCTCTACCAGTCTAAATATGGAAAGCCAAAATAAACCTTAAAAAGTGAGGGTGTTTTCTTCACTGCAGATAGCACTTGCTTTGTAAAACTCAGTATAAAAGTGGTTTGTTAGTGTTTTGTTAAGACTTCTTTTAACTGTCCAACATATTTAATATTATTCAGCTACCAAAAATGCTGCATTTGTTGTTTCTGAGTAACACTACTAACACTTCTAAGTAACTGCCTACATCCCTAGCTGGATAATACTTTGATACAAATCTTTAGTGAAAATGGATAAATTATCTATTAAAAACCCCAGCAGTTATTCACCATTTTCTGACATGAAGTGCAAACCCATTTCTTAAGCTACAGATTTGCTTAAATAGTGTGCCAACTTGCAGCATACATATCTTTGTAGCAAGATGGGAACTAATTTTAGTGTAGAAGTTGTTATTAATGAAAAATCAACAAGTTCTGGTTACTAATCAAATAGAATCCATCTCTCTTTGGGAAAAGAACTAAAATCCAATCATAGAAGAGGATAAATCTATTAGTAAAGCCAACATTTTTTCCTGCTCACTGATCTAAATCAGGCATTTTAATCACTTTGATTAAACTCTGCCCACTCTGCATGACTGTGCTTCTGGTTCAGTGGCTTCCCCAAGCTAGAGGGGAAGATGACCTACACTTGAGCCTGGTCACTGGTGAGCATCTGCTGTAGATCACCCCAGGGCCCTGTGTTGAATCATATCATGGACTCCTCTCTATTATATAGTGGAGATCTTTGCCTATGCCTGCCTAATGGTTTCTTCATACCTGCCTACATGAGGTAAAGCAGCTTTGAGTAACAGTGGCCTGAAGAACATAAAACTATCTCTGTTGAGTCAGAGCAAAACTCAGCTTAGTCAGCAGCCTGTTTCTGACCCAGGTCAGCAGCCAACACCTCAGGGAAGGAGGATGAGAACACAGAAAACACTGTGATATGGCCCTCAAGCACCTTCTGGCCTGTAGCACCATGTAGCCTTGGGACTGCATTTATTAGTCCTCTGAGTATATTTTTGGTGGATTTTTTCAGGCTGTGATACGGGTCCCTTTTCTTTCCTCCAGTTGTTTTATTCTGTTCAGTCAGGTTCATCTAGCTGTGCTTAATTTGTAGTGGGTGTGTGTGGAAGTACAGGTGAGCAAAGAATAATTGATGCAATTATGTGAATATAGAAACTGTATCTTAAAGCATAAAAGATGAGAGGTGCAGAATCATTAAGCTGAGTGCTCTGCAGAATGTGTTCAAGGTAGACTGACAAGGACTTTCTTTCCAGATCTAATGATATTGAAGATTTAATGGGCAGTACTTGGAAACAGAATTTATCCTT
Source organism: Corythornis vintsioides (assembly GCA_025447755.1). Lineage (NCBI taxonomy): Eukaryota > Metazoa > Chordata > Aves > Coraciiformes > Alcedinidae > Corythornis > Corythornis vintsioides. The sequence goes on from JAOEGS010009562.1 coordinate 28,638, forward strand.
CCATACTATTGACACCCTCATAATTTGTGAGTGGCAGACTAAAGTGGGCCATAAAGGAATGTGGAAAGGCCATCAATAACCAAGTCAGAAAAATAATGTGCATCCTCTAAACAGAGGCAGAAGTGAGTGCTGATGAATGAGCTGCAGAAAGGTAATGCCATGGTTTAGGCAGCTGATAGAAGAGCAAGAGGGCCAGATCATGGCTGTGGCTGCTTTGAGGACCATTCCTCACAGCCTCTGCAAGCATGACATTGTTGTGCCAGGGAATCTGCTAAGACACCTGAAGTGATGCAGCATGGCCCATGGCTCCTCTTTCTTCAGCCAGACTGGGAAGTTGGGGAGGAAAGTGAGGACCTGTGAGCTATGCCAGTCAATAGCCAACAGTGCTAGGCCTAGAGACTGTGGCTGCTACATGGGTATGGCAGGCTTTAGCTCTGGTTGAGAAGCACCTGTAGCTGAAAGAGACAAACCTGACATCTTCTGGTGTAATTTCTAGGATCAACTCAGTGTTCCTGGTGATGAGAAGGAAAGGTGTTTGAAAAGTTCAGAGAGTACAGACACTAGAGTCTGCATGAGTCAACTTGCCATCTGTCCAGCTCATCCTAAAGGGCTGCTGCTCAACTTGCACAGCAGTACCTGGGTCATCAGTATGTGCCTGAGTGATGTAAATTTATACTTGCTGGAGGAATGACTAGAAATTGAGGGCCTCGTGAGTTTAGCTGTGATTGAACCATGCACAAAATATTTGGATGTTTAACTGCACTTTTCATCCAAGTCCTCAAACAGTCAGATTACACTTCCCTGTGAGATGGTTAGACACTGCTGGCTTCTCTGTGTGTGAGGGGGAAACAAAGCTGCAGAGAGCTTACATGGGGTGCTGGAAGTTGTGGCATGAGGCCCTGGCAGAGTTAAGACTGTTACCTGGTGTGCAACTCCAGAACATGCTGCCTGAATATGCAATGACTGAAATTTCTGAATGGTGCATTTACTAGGGCATTTTATATAAGTGCTGAGGGAAAAACCATGAACTCTTGATTCTGTTTCTTCAAACTCTGTTTTCTCTGCTCCTTCACACTAGACCTCTGACTTGGATTGAAGAAAGGGGACCAGGGATGAGACGAGAAAAGAAAATCAACTTCTGTTTCACAAGTGGTTGTCTGGAGAACTTCCCTCAAGCTCCGAGATCTGCTGTGGGACTTTTCATGCAGGATCAGAACCTCTTTGCCAAAAAACTTCTGGGCCAAGTATCCAAGGAGGAGCTGGCTGCTGAGAAGTGGCGAATTTTGAGGTGTCTTGACCTCGCTGAGGTGATCCAACAGCACTGTGAACAGCCAGAGAAAATCTGTTCCTGAGACTGCTCTTAGGGAAGGAGGAGTGCAGCAGACTGGAAAGCTGTAGGGCTAGAGCTCACTGTTGCCATCAAGCAGTTGCTATTTCTGTTTCATTACCTTATTTTTGACTACTTGTGACTCCTAGGCTCTCTGGGTGGACTGGAGAGCCTGGGTTATACCCTGTGCCTTCTGGTTTGCACCAGAGCAAAGCAACATTACCCCACCCCAATGCATTGCTCTCCTTCTAGGCAGATAGGAACCTACCAGCCAGCTTTCCTGTGACTAGGTGTAAGTGTCCCTGAGAGCAGATCCTGGAGGACTGCAAATACTGGACATGATTTTCAATCTTGAAATGTTTTGTCTTCTCTAAATACATCTGAAAATTATCTGTGTTTCATTAAATACTATTCATGTACTATTATCTAGAAAAAAAAAAAGGTATTAGAGTGAAGCTCTAGATAAATTTTCCACCTCTTTCCTTGATTTGCAGAACTTGTGCCACCACAGTCTTCATCTTTTCTTCCAGGTATCCCAAATTGTTCTGTGTGTTTGCTCTAATTAGTTGTTGTGCCTGGTTGTTTGTTTGTTTGTTTATTTGGGTTTGGTTTTTTGTTTGTTTGGTGGTTGTTTTGTTGTTGTTGTTTGTGGCTGTTTTTTCCTACATTTGAAACTTTTAAATAGAATCTATATAGTTATCAAACCAGAATAGAGGAAATATCTAGTCTTTTGAGAGGTGCTATGTTGACTTCACTCATTTAAATTCTCTGGTGCCCTGTGCCAACATAGAAATCTTTTTTGCAGCAGAGATAAGAACAGCACATACCAGCTTTCTACTGAATCTGTATCTTTTTTATTTTTCACTGGAAGCAGCATACTGATGTCCTTCATTTGTGTTCTGTGTCTAATTCAACCTGTGAACAGATCATTGCTAAAATTAAAAATACACCCTGCCTTTAAGGAAAAAGTAGCTAATGTGTTCCTGGAAACAGTAAAATTCATTAGAAATAGTGATAAAGTTAGAATAGAGCAGTAGAAAATGGAGCAAATTGCAAATACAGCTGTGAGCTTATGGTGTATGTCACCTGTGGGAACATGTCTTTAGCATTTTATGGTAGCCCCAAGGTCACGTATACAAGACATTATCACTTCCCTAAAGAAGCATTTTAGTTTTAGGAGAAGTCTAAACAGTGCACAAAACTATGAACACTTCTTCTGTTTGCCTTTTCCTTTCTGATTGCAGCATCTGTCAGTGCTGTATTAATAGAGCAGCAAACTTCAGTCTGGGAAGTTGTTCTTTCAAACACAGAACTGTAATTCCTTTTCCACATTATTACTTGGGCACTTTTTAAATAAGGGAGAATATATGTTGTGAATATGCATAATTACAGCCAGTCTGTACTGATGGAAGAAAACCTTCCTTGGGGTAAATCATGTTTATTCAGAAGTTGGATACAGTTCAGTTAGTTGGAAAGAGGGAAGGAAAAACTGTGTTTTTTCCCAAATCAGATTTTAAGAGTGGCTAGAGCTTGAAATGTGAATGAATTCTGTGTGTGAAATTTGTTTAAAACTATCTGCTGTAATGAGTGAAACCCCTCCTATTTACTTCAGTAGATTGAGGGTTGGCAGCAGATTGGTGCAGGCAGAACATACTCTCATCCACACAAATGAACACCTTACTGAGCACTCACAGGGACTTCTTTACCAGGGTGATGGGCATTGCCTGGGCAGATCTGATGCTGCACGAGGGGGAAAGGTGGATTTGGGGCAAAATGCAAAAAGCCCATCTGGGATCAGAATGAAATTACAATCCTCTGTCTGTGTTTGTCTGCTGTGTGTGACAGCACCTGAGGTCCTGTTTCGTGACAACTCAGCTGTGACTATGGGGTGATTACCACTTGTTTACACACTCATTCACAACAGGTAGTTATGGAGGGAGGGGGAAAGGGAGATTCACACTTCACATCTATAGGCAGCAAAATTAGCCACCACATCTCCTTGGGTGTACTCTGCAGTTGCTGGTGAGAGCAGCATTCCTCTAAGAAATGGGGAATAAATTCACAGGAGCTCTGTAGAGCAGCAGTGTGACATTGTGCAGTGAGTCACCCCCTGGAAAAGCTTCTATAGAGGGTGTCTGGGGAAATTAGCTGCTTAATTTGAGCTGGGAAGGCAGATGCCTAGAGATGAAGAGATGGATATCCCTTGCTCTTTTCCACGCCCCCCTCCTCCCCATTCCTCCTAGCTAACCTGCTTGCCTACTGCTGTCTGCCCTGCTCCTGGGAGCCTGCAGCATTCAAATGGCTTTTCCTTCTTCCCTGTGCATTTGCTGAGGTACTGCAATGGTTTGTAAATGAGAGCTACAGGGTGTCAGCCTGCAAACCTGTGTATTGTTTAACCACATGTCAGATCCACGAATAAAACACTGAAGCTCTTAATAATTCCTTTGAGTTCCTGTTGTCCTTCATTAGCAGTTCCCATGCCAGTGCTGCAAGTGGCTCTGTCCTGACAGGTTCTTCTCCCCGTTTTCATTCCTGGAGCCCTGTGAAATCCTGCCAGTGGCTACAGGCTATGATCCTATCCTGCAGCCCTCAGCTGTCTCCCTCTCCTGTTTCAGAGTTTTGAATACAAGTGTGTGTGGGGGGGTTTGACCTTATCTGAACTCACAGAGCCCTCCTACAAAATTCCTGCCCTTCCGGTCCTGTCTGACTCCTGCCCAGGAATCCTGGTGTCAGAATCTTGGCTGTACACTTCCAGCTTTCCATTCCACAACTGGTGTGTTTGAGCAGACTTCCTGAATCTGCTAAGTAGAATCTGAAACAGGTATTGAAATGGCTTTTCTTGTGGGTTTAATAAACTGCTTTATCATAGCAGGAATATTATCAGAAGGGTTTTTTTCACATAGCATTTGACACAGCCTGAACCCAGACAGTTTCAGAGATGCAGAGCTTTGAAAGGTAAGTACAAGATGTGACATGGTCAGGTCAGTATGTCATGTTCTTTGGAGTCAGCTGATTTTTTTTTACTCTTTCTGCTGGAAATCATCCTGGGATGCTGTAGGAAGTCCATCATAGGAGACACTTTATTATCTCTGCCTGATGCTATGGAGCTGTTACAGAAAGTGCTGTTATGCAAAATGCTCCTGTGTGAAGGAGGGGTGCTTGGTTTGCTGACGTAGGCTGAAGCTTTCTCTGGCAGATGAGAGGCATGAAATCACTACCTGACACACACTAGCTGAAACTTGGAAGAGGTGGTTTGATCCAAAGGCCTTTTCAGAGGGATAAAGATCAGGGAATGGAAAATCTCCAAGAGCAAAGAATCTGGCTATTGGTATGAGGACTTGCAAAGCTCTTGTGGAAAGCTCTCACTGAAAGAGAAAGAAGATGGATGTAACTTTGGGATCTAGTATGTACCTGAGAGCCTGTTCTGTGGAGACTGGGTCTAACTGTGCAATTGCCAAGGACTGTCAGGAGCAGTATGAGAACATGGGAGGTAAGATGAGGGGAGAGGCAAAGAGGACCAGGGGACAGTGCAGGAGCTGCTTGAGCTGCATTATTTGTGAGGAAGATGTTAGTTGGAGCCTCCAGAGCAGGTAAAGCAGACATGGGAGGGGGAAGGCAAGGGGAAGCAGCTGTGTAGATGACAGGGTTGTTTTTTTTAAACTGTCCTAATACATCAAAACAATTTTAAAAAGAGTAATATGTATGGCATCTGAGTAAAACTGTGGGACTGAGTTACAGAATGCCCTGCAGGGATTGCAGTTCCTCCAGCAATCTGTAGTGGGGTCGAGGTTGTAGAGACTGAGCTGCACATACATGTTCAATTATTGCTCACGGTGTTTGATTCCTTCAGGTTGGCAGCATGACCTGGGCCCTTTGACACACAGTGCTGGTGAGTGACCCACCAAAGGTGACTCTGCCTGGATGTCTGACTCTGCAATGCTGTCTCCAGTGAGACTCCCAGACCTGTGTGCTAATGTGCTTCATGCAGTAGCATTTACTGCTCCCCAAGGTATGTGGTGTGCTCTGTGCAATAATAATAAAACAATACCAGGAAGCCAAGGATCTCCAGTAAAATAACTGCTGACTTTTGACAGAAATAGAAAGGTACTTGGTTAGCCTTAAGTGCTGCTGCAAGCTGGTATCTGTAGAGGCTGAATTCAGTGAGGTTCCAGGACTCTGTGGAGAGGCCTGCTAGGATTTTTGTTGAAAGAAGAGATGACACACAGGTATGGTCACTGCCAGCATCAGCCCTGACCCAGAAGAACCAAGCCTTGCAATGTGAAGCCAGGAGAAGTCTGTGCAGTACTATATGGTGCTCTACAGAACACTGGTGCCAGCTCTGGCTGAGCTACCACGAGGGCCAGCATGCAGTGTGATTTCACCTGGCCAGATGTGCCCTGCTTCTCAAGAGAGCTAACTGGCCTCTGTGGAACACTGGGCTAACTTATTAGGCCATGAAAACACACTCACAGCTCAGCTCAAAGTGCCCATCTGGCTCCTGGCCTGCCAGCATCAATATTATCTTCCTCCTGTTTATCGTTTTCTTTTTGGACAGCAAAGAGAACCCAAACACAGCTTCCAACCTGTATCTTCTGATCCAACCTAGTTGACAGCCTTTTTCCTTGCCCTTCAGCTAAACACAAGGCTCAGGAGGCACAGGGCTGCAGCATGATGGTGCCCACTGAGCTGTGGGAGTCACACTGGTTTTGGAGCTAGCAGAGCTCCAGCTTAGCACTTCTCTTCCACATCTTGGCAATAAACATACCTTGTGGGGGCCCAGCTGTGGGCACATAAATAAGGAGGGGAACTTTAAAAACAATAATTTAATGAAAAAAAATACCATCATCAAAAGCTCTGAATAATAGCCTGCAGATATGGCTACTGCTTCAAAAAACCTCTAAAACTTTGTACTCAGTGCATCCTAGATTGCATTGTGAGCTGACTTTTTGATTTTGCCACTGCTCTTAATGTCATTACCTGCCCACTGCCATTCCTATCCAACACACCTAGTGTATCATGCCATTCTCCCTTAAATTACAAAGAACCCAGCAACACATCTCTAGAACAACTGGGTTACCTTTGTTTAGTGAATAACTAATTTGCTGAATTTGCTTTCTGATGTTTTGTGCATGGGTATTATGCAAGTAACAGAGAAGTCAAAGTAATTTTAAAATGCTAGGTTCAGTATTAGCAGAAAACAAAAAAAAAAAAAGTTCAACAGAGGAATGATAACAGTAATAATAACAATAATGTCAGGAATAATGTCCCTTTCTGAATAATCTGTCACTTGGGATTTCTAAGACAGTCCAGAAACAAATATGTAGGGTGGGGATAGCTCTGTATTAGTAGGAAGCAACCATTAGCCTTTCTTTTTCTCTTAGGTAATTCAGATACAGTCTGCAATTTAAATATAGCTATAATTCAGATAGTCTCTCCCCATGTCTTGGGAGGTGGCACACTGGCACTATTTGTGCTTTGTATTTGATAAATTTGATACAAGGTTTTATAGCTGGTGTCCTAGGCTGGGTAGGCAGCAGTATCTGTGTTCTGTGTGGTCTTAAGGACCTGTTTATATCTGTCTCTCTCTTCCCTACACTAACAGCTCCTCTGCCTTACTGAAAAGATAGAGTTCCCTTGCACCTTGACCTCTTTCCCTTGTTCTCATGCTTATTAATAGTAGCACTCATAGATAACATGCAAAGTCTCAGTAAGATTTTAAATGAATTGACACCTCAGTTTTCTCTGATGTGAGATTTCAGTTTATGAATTCCACTGCCAGTTTCAGACTTTTCTTTCTAAGCACTGATGAAAAATACACATTTATTATAGTAAAGACCATTGCCTGCACCTGTATTTTAGTACATCATTTTTGCATATAGGAACTATTCAAATTCCTATTTTTGCTCACATAGTGTTCATGTTTAGGACTTTTACTACACTAAAATCTATTTGTGTTCAGATTTTGAGTGTTATGGAAATGTCTTTAAGACCTGTTAAGATGGGAGTTACAAATGATTTACCACCTTCTTTATCATACTTTGCCCTGTGTTAGAACCAAGCAGACACAAAGCATCTATGTCACTGTTTCTGCCCTGTGTGCCCTGACCATGTCTGCTCGTCCAGCTTCAGTGGACTCAGGGAGAATGGAGTTACAGGTAGTTTTCCATGTGTTTCTCACCTCTCACTGGCTGTGCTCTCTGCTTTGCACAATGCAACCCAGCTCTGCTGCAAACCTGCTGCGTTCTAACATTTGCTTCTCCTGTAATTCTATGTCCTGCTGTTGTGCCTTCCCCTCAGGGTGCTCATGAGACTGTAGCTCATATCTGCTTTATTACAGATACCTGTTTTATTACGTGGCTGTGCAGGTCATGGCTGCACACCAGAGCCCTCCCGCGTGCTGTGATATCTCAAATTTTTCTATGCTAATTTATCATCCTTTAGAACCTTCTCCATTTTTGCTTTTGAGCTTGATTTCATTAGGAGTTCATCTTTCAGCCTGTCATCCCAGCCTGTCAAGGCACAATCATCCTATTGTCAGCTGTAGCCAGGTTACACACTCATGAATCATTTTGGAATGTCCTTGATTTCACCCATCAGAGAAGCTCTTTTCATTGAGATGTTTTTCACTGGAAAATAATGAGGGTTTGTGTAACTCAAGCAGTGCACCTAGGTCTGTTGGATTGGGGTTTATTTTTTTTGTTTTGTTTTCATTTGGTGAACTAGTCACTGGAGATGGGGGGCTCTGCAGATATCCCTGCCTTTTTCCCTGGTCCACAGCACGATGGGGGCTACATCAGCTGACAGCCCTGAGATGATTAGGGACACTGTGCAGTGTCTGTATGCAGTCTGTTTCTCTGCAGTCCTTCCAGTTTGAAAAACCATGGCAGGCAGCATGTTTCTTCTGACATGAAAAGTCTTCTTTTAGTGTCTTCTATCACCGTAGAGTTTGAAGGGAAGGGTAAAGCAAAAAGCTTTCCTTATTTTTGTTGTTTGCAAATCTCATTACAGGTACTATACTCTCAGAAATTTAGCCCTGTACATGGAAGAGCTTAGCCATGATATTTTAGGGTTCAATTTGACAGGTGTTTCTTCAGGCAAGACCTGTGTCTCCACCCATAATCTGGCCAGCAGCAGGAGTGATAGAGTCTAGCATGCAGGGAGGAGGCTGAGCTGAAACTCTGTCAGCACTTCACCAGCACTCCCACATCAAGGAACAAAGAAATAGAAAAAGAAAAAATCCAGTAAGGAACCTTAACATTTTTTTCTGGAAAATATCTCAGGAAACACAGATATCTTTTCTTCCTGGTGTTTGCATATGAAAGGCTCAGACTTGCTACAATTTTCTCTTGAAAAGACTGGCAAGAACTCAAACCCCACCAAATGCATCTCTCTGGAATTCTCATGTGTACAATAAAGGTCCAACTCTAATTTGGATGTTCTGCATTGATGGGTTTTATCCTTGCAGAGGCACCTTTCTTGTGCTGAGAGAGAGCCAGTGGCAGGAGGGTTTTTTAAAACAAGAGAAGACAAAATACAGAAAAGGCTGATGAGCTCATTTCTCTTGTAGGAAAGCTTGCTTTCCTTTATGGGTAGCTCATCTTCTCTCAGGAGAAATTCTTATTTGGTTTTATGGCTGGTCAGGTATTGGGAAGCTCATTTTGCACTTTGAAGTGGTCAAGGGCTTATGCAGGGGTTGCACTGGGGATCCTTTTGGACTAGATACCTATCTACTGCATGGTGAGCTGACACTGTGGGGGCCTGGTACAAAGCTGAGACCAGTTGTTCTGGAAACTGAGGAGTTAGTACAAAACAGATATATGGGAAAAAGATAACAGATGGAAAAGCAAATCATTCCAATAAAGAAAGGCTAGGGTTTTTTTTACCTTTACTTTTAGTCACATCAGTAAAATACTCTACATGGTTGATGTATCCTCTGCATATGTAGCTGAAAGACTTTTTCTGTGCATTGATATTCATTTTGCAACAGCTTATTAGAAGGTGTCACTTGCAATGCTCTGGTCACTGAGTATGTTAATGCTTGTTTATTAGGAAGAAAACTGCTGTAAATCACAGTCAGGAGTTATTCCTTCCAGTGTAATGTGTTGCTAACAATTCAGCTCTGATCTTTTGGAAATTCAGGACACAAACTAAGATCTATCAACATCTCAGACTATCCCATGAATGTATCACACAGATTCCCAATGCATTAAATAATCACATTTTAATCTGCCTGGCTGCTTTTAGCCATTCATGTCAGGAAATAGATTTGTTTTAAATGATGTCTTGCAGCTATTTTCTTCTTGACTGCTCAGTTCATTCAGACAAAAGCAAACAGTCTTCATACCTTAAGCCCCTATCTGTGCAAAAAAAGGGCAACCACATTGAAATGTACCTCATCTCACCCACTTTCTTCTAAGTGCCAAACACTTGAGAGCCTCTTGAGTTGGTACTTGTCTACTTAAATTCCATTTAAGACCCTCTTAGAGAAGCTGTGCAACTAGCCCATCAAAACAAAAGGTAAAAGCAAAACTGGGGGACACCTTTTGATTGAAGAGGCAACAAAATTGTTCCCAGGAGCACTGAGAAGTGGGAGCTGTTTGAGGGAAGTGCTGGGTGGAAGTGTGTAGCTACAGAAATGAAATCATGTCATTTGTCTGGCTGTTGCAGAATAGATGCCCAGAGAATAAAGGCCAACGCAGGCACGTCTGGGACAGAGCTGGTAGGAGAGTAATTCCATTTTGTGGCACCAGTATTGATTTTTATCTGGAATGGGAGAAAGCAGAATTTCTGTCATATTTTTGTGGACACAGACAGTGAGTTTGAATAGTGATCAAGATTTGTAAAACCCAAGGTAATTACAGCTTACTGTCAGCACTGAGCCACACCATGTGAGATTTAATTTTTCCAAGCCAGCTCACTGTTTGTATTTCAGGGATGGTAGAAAAAAGTCATTAAATGAGTTAAATCTGTTTTTAATTTTTTGGTGGTTTTGTACATGTTTTAGATGGTACAAAGGTGCAGGAAATAAATCAGTGAGGAATTAGTTCTTTATAGTATTCAGTGATGTGTCTGCTCTCTGTCTGAAATGTGTTGGTTTCCAGCTATGCAAAAAGATGGAAAACTCTTTTGCTCAGGGATATCCCAAACTCGGGATTTTGACCCTATTGTGCAGTTCCCTGAGTCCCTGAACCCCACAGTGAGGTGTTGGGGTCTGGAATTGTGTTTGGAATTGCCTTCAGATGAAAAACTGTAGAGCTGGGGTGGTTCTGAGCCAGGAGTGTGGACACACTGACAGCCAATGCATGGAAATACTAATCTGAAAATGGAATGCCTCCCTGCAGCATCACACAAGAAAGGCACTGTCACAGGTGAGACATAACTTTCTTTTCTCCCCTCCAAACCACCAATGACACTGTCACAGAGAGGAGGAAGATGCAAGGGACTGTAGAAACCCCCTGGAAAACATTTGCTGCAGAGCTCTGATTAAGACTCTGCTTGCTGCAAAAAGGAGTGCAACACACCTTACTCATATGAAAGTGGTGATGCAATTTATTAGGAAAGAATGATGTTTTAATAACATTAGGAAGATTTGATAAAGCATAGCAAAGAATCTTCAAAGATTAATCAAGGCCACCACATTCCTTACTACAAGGCAGCTTGATTTAAGAAAGTAATAGGATTGCAATATTTGTGTAAATACATGTGACTGAGAGAACAAAAACTGTTATCTGTGTGAGTAAATAATATGTCATGTGTATAAATGTGTATGATATGGATATATGTACAGCAGAAAGATTTGGGGTTGAGATGAGGTGACTGTCACAGGGATAGGCTTGGGAATGTGAAAGGAAGTAAGTGCTCTTCTGTTGAGTTCCCAGGGTTTCAGGGGGGATCCCCTTGCTTGCTTAATTCCATCTGAGAAAGAATAATTTGTAAACTAATAATGGCAGACACCATGACTAAAGATATATTTCATCTTAACAATACATTTTCACACTGTAAAGTGACTGTGGCATAAAGTTTCTTGTCCTTCTGCTCCCCCATTATCAAGTCTCCTCCTTTCATTCATGCCTAAGAGTTTTTTCACAGCAGTTGTTGGGTGCATCCTTCCTGGCCCCTCACTGCCAAACATCACCCTGTGGATTGCATCCAGCTGTGCCCTCTGCTCATGGTTAACATGGGACAGCTATGCCACAAACCCCTTTACTTCCAAATGCCCAGCAGCTGGGAGAGGGCATCAGAGGTGAAATAAAGGTTCATCAGCTCTTCACTCAGTCAAGCCCAGCCCACACTTAGGTGCTTATTCTCTGAACTCTGGTGAAAGAACATTACTTCTGCCAAAGCTGCACTGATGGAAAAGGCAGAAGGTCACCAAGCTGCCTTGGTACCTTACCAACACCAAGACCCTTTCCTCCAGCCCTGAGAAAGTCAATGCTTGTGGTGAGGGCATGAGGTGAAGATATGATGAAAAGTGGGAAGATGTTTTGGTTAGTGTGTTTTTGTGTGGTTGATTTTTGTGTGTTTTGTTGGTTTTTTTTATTGTTGTTTTTAATATAAGCAAATTCAGCATGATTTCTGGACAAGAATTTTAAGTAAGGAAGACTTAGCATAGAAAGTTAGTCCTCAGGGACCTGAAAATAATTTCCTCTGTAGAGTACATCTGGCTGGGACTATGCAATACCTTCCAAAGGTTTTGTAATGGGGTTTGTAAGATGGAGGAGTGGTCCTGGCTTACCTGTAATTCCTCATACTTGTGGTTTTGAGTAGGGTTAAAAAAAAAAAAAACCAGCCTCAGCTGTAATTATTTTGTGTGGGAGGAGTCCCTAGTTTTGGATCAAGGCTCCAAGTATAATTTTTCTCTGAAGATATATTGCTGACTTCAAAAACTGTTCTAATTGTTAGCTCTGGCACTCAGATGGGTTTCTGTGGAAAAGGTGTTTTCGAAAATAGAAATCAAAAGAAGACGTTCTATTTCTTCCCAAATTTCTTTGTTTTGTTTCTTCTTAAATATAGAAAACAAACCAACAACACAACCAACTACCTCTACAAAACAATAACCAAACCAAAACTCAATACAGAAAGAAACCTCTAAGAGAATTAACATTTACAATATTGCTTGAAATACAAGTCTGCCATTTATTTCACTCCCTGAGAGGCAGCAGTTCACTGTGTTTTGCAGGAAGGTTCAGCTAGAAAAAGGTTTAATTTGATTATTCATTAATGCTTATCTTCTGACAGGGGGAAGGTATTCTCAGAGGGAAGAGGAAGGGCCATCCATTCTGCCTCATGTGGGGAAAAAGAATGACAACTGAAAATGAGCTCTGTTTCCAAACTGGGAGCTGTCTCTTCTCCCAAGGGAGATATTCCTACATCTGCATTGATGCTCTGAATCAGCAGAGCTTCAGAGAAACTGAAAGAGCTCGTGGCTGGGAAGAGATTAGAAAAGCAAGGAGCAATGTGAAGGGAACTCGGAGAAGATGCAGCCTCTAGCAGCAGGGACCAGAAGATAATTAATTTCCCCTTGAAACAAGGTCTTTTTGACTGATATCCCTGGCATGTGACCAGAAATCATTAGCAACAGGAGTATATAGATAAGATAGAGACTATAGCTCCAAAGCTAGGTAAACCCACATGGTGCTAAGTTTCTTTTTCTTAGGAAAAGAGATGTTTCCAGTGTTACTAAATCCTCCTCACTTCCTCAGCTGTATTATGGTGGTCTTAGGCAAACACAAAACTGAAGTCCCATTTCCTGCCCATCATTCCATATTCGGAGTTTACTATATAGATATTATTGGAAATGCAGACCACAGGCTGGTTTTCCAGCCTGAGAGGCATGGTCATGATTCATCTTGATCCTGGCTGGCTGTAAAAATGGCATCTCAATGCTCCATGAGAAAAAAAAGAACATCATGGATTGGCAAACTCAATTGTTGAATTGAGTTTGAAATAGCAGGGGAAAAGGCTAAAGTGGACCACTGAGTGAGAATGCTACTTAAACTGGAAAGCCCTACTATACCTGGGTTCTTAGTGATCTTAAAAACATGCATTAGAGTTACTGGGAGCAGTAGGTAAGAGATGCAGGATGCTAAGTGTCCTGGAAAGTTGCATGGGTATTTGGTAGCACCTGATGTTGAAACCCTTGAAAGGGGTTATTATACAAATGAATCAATGTGTTTGAAACAGTTGCTAGAAATCCCTATATATTTTGTGTCTGTCTGCTTCAGGTTGTTTGTTTTAACAGCAGAATATTTACAAGAATACAGCACAGCTGTAGCAGAGCCAAACGAGGCCTTGAAAGAGGATGTGAAAAGCACAATGTACAGCTAAATGAAGAGATGAAGGTTGAAATCAGAAACTCCAGCAGAAATCACAGGACTGAAAGGTCTTTCCAGATCTTATCACCACACAAGGTTAGAGACACACAATAGCCAGGCTCCTACAAGTGTGTCCTGGAGTGTTTCAACACAGAGCAAAGAACAATCTGAATTTCTAACCTCTTCAATTAGAGGGGTAGGTTTCAAGTCAGGTAATTCTGACTTGTAAAATAATTTAGCCAGAGCTGCTCTTGCTTTCAGAATCCACTAATACAAGAATGAATATGTAACACATCACAGTGGACATCCTGCAGATAGTCTGAAATAGTGGCATCTCCTGAGAAGTGATGGAAAAAACTTTAATAGTATCCCCCCAGTAATGCCAAAGAAGCATCTCAGGATGCTGCTGAGCTTGGTTGTGGAAGGCAATGCATATAATTCTGCCTGATCTCACTCCAGAAATAGAGATAAATGCAGTTTTGAAACCTTTTTATCCCAGAAAGCCCCCATGGGGTCAGATATAAAATATTATGGCTAAAGTTGTTCAGAGAATGCAGAGCAAATGTAATTTTTCATCAAAGAAAGGAATAAAACAGAAGTCACTTTGCATATAGAAGGGAAAAAAGCAAGTTGATGTATTACTGTATTGAATTATTTATTAAACACTTTTTAATTTTAATTCTTGAAAACTGATACATTAATTATTGATTTATTAATATAGGTTTTGTAGAGTAAAAAAAAAAAGATTCTTGGGAGTTAAAAATTTGGAAATTTAGATGTTAGGAATCAGTCAATGCATTATACCTAATTAAACCTTTTAGGTTTCCAGAGGGAAAAACCTTTGCATCTCTGTGTTCTTTCTTAGGGCAGTAATTTTTTTCAAGCTGAAGTAGTTCCAGTAAAGTCTCAAGTCTATAAAGAATGTTTTCAGGCAACAGATGGAAAAATACTTGCATGTACTTACATTTAAAGCAAGTCAAGTAAAAAGATCAGAAAGGAAATAAAACTCTCTCCACACCTAAGCCTCATTGCCTAGTTAAAACAAGGAAAATCCATCTGCCACAACCTGAACCATACTCAGAATAGGTGTTTGGAAGTCAAACGAAATAAGAACTGAAATCAGTGAATGAAATGTCTTTACAGCAGCACAGATGTGTATGAAATGTCTGCCTCTGTCAGGCTTAGGTAGCACTTACACGAGCACCAAGCAGAGGTGCACAGGTTTGTTAGTGCCTACTAGATTTTCAGCATGATGTTATGGATTGAGTCTAGCTCCTAAGTCTAGATCTATCAGCATACATGTATTTGAAACTAACCAAAATCTGTTAATGTGGAATGTATTAAAAAAGAGATGGCAACAGCTGCTGTGTCATGTTGTTAAGGCTCAGTAGATGTGTGCAGAAGTAACTGTGTTTCCTAGCAGCTTGTCCTACTGCAGCTCTTAAGTCCATCCACCAGCTCAGACAGCAAAGTATTAGAGACTTTGATCTCCTCTAAGTCTGCTCCAGGCATGACAGAAGAGCACTTTCCTTCCTCAGTGCCCCAAGCAATGGCAACTTAATCTGGAAATTTTCTTCAAGATGACAAATTTTGACTGAATATAGCAGTGGGATCTGGCAATGGAATAATTTGTAAGTAATTGGGAGCATTCAGAGCATGTTTAATAATGTGCAGTTTTGCAGATTATGTATAATGTGAAAACCTGACAAACTTCAAGTTTCCATGACAGCTTTGTCACAAAAACTGTGCACACTTTTATATGGAAATGATGACAGAGTGATGCATAAGTTACACGTAATCAGTAGATAAGATGACATGGGGGAGGGGGGGGACAGGGAGGGAATTTAGCATCCCAAAAGGGAAAATGTTACAAAATGGAGGGGAAAAGTGATTTGCAATGCTGGGGAAGATGTGGCCTCTGTGGGCTGGGGGGATTGGTGGGAGGAGAAGCAGCACACAATGGCCCAGGAGCAGAGGTTATTTTTGGACATTAATTGTTGGGCCTCCTTCTCAGCAGGAGGATGTAGAAAAAGACTTAAAAGCTGTTTAGAATGCAGGTGGCAAGCCATCCAGTTAAGAAGCATAAAAATAGCTGTTAAGAGCATTGTGTGCCAGGCCAATACATGGAAAACAAGTTCCTGCATATTATACAGCACCTTGCTTAGTACCAAGGTTACAAGCAGGATGTAGAGAAGCCCAGCAAGGGGATGGGGAGGGAGGAAACTGAATTAATAAACCACAAGATGCTGGAACACAGCAAAATAAAAACTGTGAACTGATGGAGAAAAAAAGGAGTCCTCAGGGGTCTGCTCTGCTCAGCTCAGGGGGAAGGTGGGTTCAAAAAGATAGGTCTTGTCTCCATGCCTGTGGCAGTGCCAGACTGTCTGTATATTCACAGACACTGTGGAGGTGTTTCCAGGCTGTGTTGAACAGGTCTGTGTCCTCCTCATATGGGAGGACATATGGGAGATATGGGCAGGAATGCACAGTGGAGTTTGGAAAACCCTGGATATCTTGTGTTCACAGAGAGGTGGCTCCTGGAGATGCTGCTTTAAGCTGACAAGTGATTTACCTTGGGTGAAGAAGCCCTGGACTACACACTGCAGCTAAGGCAACTGGTGGAGGAAAGATGATGTCTGGGTTGCAAAGGCTGAAGAGAATAAGAACAAGGTAACCTGTGGTGTAGAGCATGTCCAGTGTGTGGCACAAGTGTGCTGACATGACTGGCAGGGGTTTTATTTAGCAATCAAGCAAATAACACCCATAGGAGACACCAAGTCCTTTGTCACAAGTCCCACAACATTCAGCTGTTGGCCTTGTGCTGTTGCCCTCTGGAAGCTGCAGATCCTTCATCTCTGGTCAGATGTGAAGAGTTAATGAGCAGATGATAAGAGTTGATAGCTTGAAGGACTCTACATCTTCACATAGATTTGCTAGGAAATTCTGCTTGATTAGAGCTACTCCATACATAGAATCATAGAATTATTCTGTCTGGAAGAGACCTTTAAGTCCAACCATTAACCCAGCACTGCCAGGTCACCACTAAACCATGTCTCTCAACACCACAGCTACACATCTTTTAAATCTCTCCAGAGATAGTGATTCCATCACTTCCTTGGGCAGCCTGATCCAGTGCTTTACAACCCTTTCTGGGAAGGAATGTTTCTCAATGCCCAATCTAAACATCCTCTGAGTCAACTTGAGGTCATTTCCTCTTATCCTATCCAATGCATGGACTTAGTCCATGGGAGAACTGGTCAAACCCCACTTCACTCCAACCTCTTTTCATGCAGTTGTAGAGAGCAAGAAGGTGTCCACTGAGCTTCCTTTTCTCTGGGCTAAACAACCTCAGTTTCCTCAGATGCTCCTCATAACATTTGTTCTCTAGAACCTTCACAAGCTTTGTTACCTTTCTTTGGACATGCTCCAGCAATGATGGGTATCTACTGTGCACATCCATTTTCTAATGATATTATAATGCTGCTGGTTATTCTTATATACAAAGCTGAAGGCTTAGAAAGAAACTTAAAGAAATGAATGACAAAAAGCACTGATCTTGAATCCCTGACAAGATTTGGAAGTTGCAAAATGCTAAGAATTATTATTATAACTTGTTGGACAATAATGCAAAAACATGAATGAAAGTTAACAAAGTTTTGGGAGACTGATGTACAGAAAGTGTACCATAGAGCTGAGGAAGGATGCAGAAAAGTGGGAAAACTCAGGAAGAAAAGGAACACTTGGAAAGGTGCTGAAATTGATGTGAACTAGCAAGGATTTTTAATTAATAACAACAAAAAAAAAAGAGTGGAAAAATATGGGATATAAAAAGAAAGCAGGTATTGTTAATGTAATGAAGGGCTGTGATGTCAAGATTATATTAATACCAGAGGGAATCTCTGGATTCAATCCCTGAAGACTGTGCTCCTACTGTCAGCTTGTTCTTGTGGGTTACTTTATATAATCAATTAAAATGTTGGCCATAACTCATTTACATGATGAACTTTATTCAAAAGATGTCCCTTCCTGCTTTTGAAATAGGAACTTACAGCCTTGCCAAGGCATTGTTTGCTCTCTGAGACCATGTTCTCTGAAGTTTATCCTCCAGTCACAGCTGGCTCTTTCACTTCCAAAGAAGTCCAGTGTGCTGATATTCTTATTTTCCCTCCTCACCCTCCTATCCTGTAACTGCAACAGCTACACCTAACCATGCAAAGCCTTCAGGCATCAGGGAAAACATAAAAAAACCTCACATAGCTGGGAGGGTGTTTGGTGAGAAATTTACCTTGGGACTCTTTATCAGCTTTGATAAAAAATCTGACCAATGTTCAGGAAGGTCTTTTTGTGCAGTAGAAGCTACCAGCAAAAGAACCAAGGCAAATATTCCAGGTACATCTTTCACCCTGGAAGCAGCAACTTAGCTGTTATGCTGGATTTCATGGTTCTGAGAAAGAAATGAAGAGCAGACTGAAATTTATATTTAGTGTTATTTGTGTGAAGACTCTCTCTGTAGTGGCTTAACAGATGGAGCTAAGGCTGAGATTCATATTGTGATGCTTAGCTATTAATGCAGCTTTTTCTGAAACAGAAGAAAAAAATATGTTGTAGGAAACCTTTCCCCTTCCCTGAAATGGAAAAAGAATGACATCTGGACATCTTCTATTTAACTGTGCATATTTTCCCCAGACATGCCTTTCTGAATCTCATGATGATCTGGTTGCTTAGAAGTATCTCTGGTAGCCAGTTTCTTTTTCCCACAGAAAGCACTTTTAACAAAACAGCAGTTTTGTTGTGTGTCAGTGCCTTGCTTCTTTCTCGAGCTCAAGAAACTTCTTACTTATCTATCCCAAAAACACAGAAAAAAACAGACAAGTAAAAATTTACCAGGGGTAGTGATGAGTGCAATAACAAGCTTTTGTTGCCTGTGTTGTCTGTAGACAGGATTTTGAAGTATTAGGAAGAAGAGTTAGGAAATGGATCCAGATGATGAGTTTATTTGTTTGTGCTGTTTTACTGGGAGGCAGAATAAAGGAGAATTGCTGGAGGAGCTGATGTGAACTCTCCCTTCCACTGATCAGTACCTGGGAAAAAGATGGAAGTGCCCTCTTTGGCTATTTTCCCTTCCTTCTGACTGGTACTCTGCATCACTGAGGTTTAAAATAAGCCAAAGGGGAA
The DNA here is from genome assembly GCA_025447755.1 of Corythornis vintsioides. Lineage (NCBI taxonomy): Eukaryota > Metazoa > Chordata > Aves > Coraciiformes > Alcedinidae > Corythornis > Corythornis vintsioides. The sequence goes on from JAOEGS010009562.1 coordinate 47,454, forward strand.
AAGGCTCAGAGTCAGGGGAGACTGGAAGAGGAGGCAATAGGGAATGAAGGACTCAGCAGAAAGACTACATTTATGGGAAAGAGCAGATTAGAGGCAAACCTGGAAAATTTTGGTATTTTGCTCCCCTTAGGGCCTAATTTTCCAGCTTCTTACCCCTGTAGAAAGAAAATTATTATTTTAAAATGTGGTATCTAGCAGTTCCCACAGAGCACAAATCCTGGACTAATAATAACACCAGTGGCTTAGCTTTGCAAAGCTAAGTGATGGTTGACTTACCAGCCCACACTTTTTCTGCCCTCTGGAATGGTATCCTCTTGGCATTCTATGCCAAGTGGACTGTTAGGGCTCAAGAAACACAGAAATACCCTGTATTTTCCCCCATTGCCTTGTGCTGTGCATCCTCTGTTGAGACTATGGGCCAGCATGGCCCCAAATGGGCTCTTAAGCCAGAAGGAATACAGATCCTGATGCATAAAACCCAATAACAAACCAATTTTCTGGTTGGCAATGACACTTGTGTTGGCATGTTGCAAAACAAAGGTGCTGAACTGTGGGAGCCCATCTGGCTCCATCTCTCTGCAATGTGGAGCTGAGATTGATGGCAATCTCTTCATTAGTACTAAAATCTAAGAGGACCAGTTCTGCTCAGTTAATTGTTTCAGATGGACATTTAATGTACACACAGAGCAGACTGTACCTTGGATTAGTGCTGACTTCAGACACTACTTATATGACCCTCTTGCCCCAGTTTGATTATTCTCTTCCACTTTTTTCTGTGGGAAGGAATTAGAGGACCTGCACAATGCAAGAAATCCAGAAGCTTCCTCTGTCTTGCCATATGCAAGGTTTCACAGATGCATTTTCTTCTTCTCTCTGCTCGGTAGCTGAGTCTCAGAAATGATGAAAAAAAAAATTTTGAAAAGCCAATTGTGTGCAAAGACTTACTTGGGTATTTCCTTGCTTTCAGCTGTATAATCCTGTATTTCAAAGTGGGAATCTTATACGAGGCTGATGAGCAAACTGTGTCTGTGTTACCCCACCACTGAATTATCCTCCATCCTTGTGTTTCCCCTTTGCTCAGTCCCTGTAGCCAGGCTGACACAAAGCCATGCATTTTCCACTGCCTGTAGAGAGGCAGTTCTGGCCAGTTTTGCCAGATCAAGACTGATGATTGTTGCTTCTTCAACATCCAGGCTACAATTTCTCCCATTAAAAAAAAAAACAAAGACAAAACCCACAACAATTGCCAGGAATCCCCATATTTAGTTCATGGGAGGATGACTGCTGAACTACTGTCTTATTCCTGCTCTCTCCTGCCCTGTCTTCTGTTGTCTCCATTTCCCTGACTGCTTCTACTACTCTTATCTGTTCCATGGCCTCACTCATCCCCTTTTCTCTCTGCTGCACATCACCACTTGCCAATGCAGTCAGGCTCAAGAGAAGCAGCATGTTTAGAAGAAGACAAGGTGCCTTTGCTTTCCCAGGCTTGTCATGCCTGCAGGTCAGTGCCTGCTCAATGGAAGGAAGGCTAAGAAGGAAATATATAATGTTACTGAGACATAGAGCAAAGAAGAAAAGCAGTCTTTAATCTCATTGGCAGGTGGCAACATGGGAAATGGCAGAGTATTTAGAGAAAACCAAGTCTTTCAACTTGCTTTGCACAGTGGCAAACTCTTGAAGGCAGAATCAAGCAATTGCATTTTCATAACACTGCTTATTTGTTTTGTAGGGTTTGGTTTTGGGGATTGCTGAATAGGGTTTGCTGTGCATTTGTGTTAAATGACTAAAATGAGCATGTCTCTTAAATCCCATCAGTTGCAGTTTCTTGTCTCTGAGGGTAACCTCTACTGTCTGGAGTTACCCACGTTAATGTGACTTGCTTCTGGCATTTGGACTACCTTGGGTGCTCCTCCAAAGCAGTTCAAGGGGGAATAGAAGTGGCAGGGACAGCAGAGACAGTTCTGCAGAGTCTGAAAAAATTGATTTAACAGAAGATGGTAAAATCAAATCCCTATTTGTCTTAATCTTCCACACACATGTAGTCTTGTCCCCATGTGTCCCACTGATCCAGAGCGCCAGCCTGAATGCTGGAGAACTATATATGTGGTCCACAGCCCCCCCCATGGGTGCTAGTCATGGTAGGACTGTTCTCAGTGGACATTTCTCTGTGAGACAACCAAGGCCTTCAACTCTCATCTGAGTAAGGTGTTACTTGGACTATTTCATATCAGCAAGTGGAACCTTAACTATTCTGCTGATGGAGATTTGATTCTGTCTGTCTCAGCCTGTGCCCTTTCCTGGTATAAATGAAGCTGATCCTGGAACCTTTAGAGTGGTGAGGTGTGTATTTTCACAGATTTTAAATTAAATACTCTTGACCCTATGAGCAGGATAGTGCTTGCTCTCAGTTATTCAGAGCTCTGAAGGCAAATAGCATAACTCAGAAGAGGGAACGACATGCATAATGCAAATCATAAATTATGTAGGCCACAAGAACAGATCTGGTGTGTTAATCTTTGAAGAACATGTAAGGAGATCTCTGTTGAGACCAGAGAAGGGTGAGAGTATCAGGCTTGCTGAGGCTTGACCTAGCTCTGCACCAGGTCTCTCAAGGACACTGTGCCACAGCCACAGTTGGGCAGAACTGGTTGATGCATCAGCCAGAAAGAACACCTGATGGTCCAGAATGGACCATACAGACAAAGGCCACTGCTAAGGGATGTAGTGAGAAAAAGCCAATAGGGTACCAATTGTTCTTCTTCCTCCCATGCCCTGCAGCATCTCATTGTAATTGCACTATGGGTGTGCAGCACCCCAAAACCTAAGGATATTGATCTACAGCATCCATGTAGAAATAAGTGACTTTGCCAAGAGGAACAATATCTGTCTTATTCCTACACTCAGCAATGCAGATTTTTTTCTGAAAGCCTGGAGTTCTTCCATGCTCAGCAGCCTGTAATTCTTTTGGAATACTTTTCTCCTTTTTGCTGGGACAGGAATAGAAATGGCATTTCTTGCTTCAGGGCATTTAGACAGGCTCCATATAGATTCAATACACAAATTCATTGTAAACAGTAAGCCTGCCATAGTTCACACATGCATGTTGCTCTTGATAGCACCTGTTTTTCCCCTGTTTGATGTTAGGAGAATTGACAGAGGAGTAGCATGTATTCATATTTTTGGGAATATTTAATGTCTTTATTAGTTTTTAATAAGTATCAGTTTTGTTTTCCATTAAAACAATCCTAAGGATTTAACCAGCCAAAAGAAATAGAAGTCTTTTAAGGGCCTCCTTAATTATTTCTATCAAATTTACAAAGAAGCAAATAAATAAAATGGTGTTGAGGCCTAAAAATGGAAAATCTCCTTACCTTGTGGCATATTCTTGTGTGTATTCTTGACAGAGGGGGAAATAAAAGGAGCAAGTAAAATACTAACACATCTGGTTGATACAAGATGTTTAAACTAAGGTACTTTTCTCTTTCAGCTGCTTTGGAAGACAATTATCTTCCTCACTTTCACAGCTGAGTTCCTTACCTAAGCTATCTTTGGGATGCTTTTATGTAACAACAAAAATAACAATCTCCCAATATGCTAAATTGTTTTAGAACATGATTAGACTTGTAGGACAGGATGCAACTAAACAGCCTCTAATCCTCCCCTGTCTTCATCTAAGGTTTTATGAGTTGAAGATACCATTATTGGCCAGATAATTGACCAGAGTCAATTAGAATTTGTTCTGTGAGCAGCAGAGCTAATGAAGCCTGCTTTGCAAAGTTGTTTGTGCCTTTTGTCTCTTCATTCCTTTTTGCACATGGAAAGACCATTGTAAAATGCCTCTACAGAGGAGACCAAGTGTGCTGGCATCTGCAATGTCTCTTCCTAGCTCCCTGTTTTTCTCCAAGACTTGCAGGAGCACAGAAGCAATTTATTCTCCTTTTCAAATGTGATTGAAATCTATCAATAGCCTCCAAAAGTATCAGACTTAATTAGGAACCTCTAAGCAGCAGCTCATGACCAGACAAGAATATTCATCATAAAATCAGTGCCCCTGTGTGCAGTGCTATCTGAAATGTGTGCCACTGTAAAGTGCTATCCTGGCACCTCCTGAGATGAAATATGGTTAGGCAGAGAGGTGGAAATGCCCATTCATATGCACTGATGAGTATAGCAAGAAGCATCTTCCTTAGCTCTCCTCATTCCAGAGATCTAGGAGAACATGTGGGTCCCTCAAAGGAAGTTGCCATCTGGAGAAGAATAGCAACTAAGTAGGATAAACATTTGTGCTTGTGTGTGAGAAGAACATGTAAAGAGCTGGATTGGGAACACATCTGGCAGATTGCAAGGGACTGGGCTTGTTATTCCTCCAGCAGGCATTCCACTCAAAGGCACTGGGCTCCTGCCCAACAGGGCTGAGCTGAAGAAGCAGCACATAAGTGCTGTGCATCAGCAGAGCTGCTGGCTTGAAGCTGTGTGTGCCACTTCCCATGAAAAGCTACCCCTGTTTCTTGGGTCCACAGCTTGGAAGCCTGTTACAGCAACCACCAGAGGGTCCTGGGATGCAAAAACCCCAGTATCAGGGTTCCTGGAGTTGTCCCCAGATTGTTGTCACTTTCCTGCTGTGTTGAGAATAACAAGACTGGTTATTTATGTCCCAAATAACTGTGTGGGTTCTCATTCATAACAGCACAGATGACAGAGTCATTAGCTCAGATTTGCTTTTTTTTTTTTTTTTCAAATACAGAATTAAAACTATGTGCAGGGTTAAAGCTGCTCTTGTAATTTTTAGCAGATGTGAAATTTCAGTGTTAAGAAGATCAGAGTTTTTAAATTAATCTAAAAACATGGGCAATATGTTAATTTGGGAAAAATACTAACTGCCTAAAAATAACAAAAAATAAGAGGGAAAACAAAACTACTGGATAAAATAGGGTTGGAGTTTTTTATTTGTGTATTTTGGTTTTGTTGCTTTTTTTGTTGTTGTTGGTGGTAGGTTTATTTTAAGCCTGAGAGAATTAACATGTTTTGACTTTTCTTTTTTTGGGAAGACACACCAGAAGCACTTGGTGTGGGAAAGCAGAAGCAGATTGCCTCTCAATTCTTATTTAGTGAATATTAAAGGGCTACTTGGAGACATGGTGCAGCTGTCAATACCATGGCCAGTCACAGGGTACTGGGTCCTTTCTGTGGCCTCAGGCATGAGTAACACCCGCAGATTTTGGAGCAGGTGACAGTGGCTTTGGGGGTACCTTGGTAGTCTGATGTTTTGCCTCTAATGCAAACTTCAGGGAGAGAATGAAGGATGCAGCAGACAAGAAGACAAAAAGGCTGTCAGAGGGTTTCACCAATCTGTATAGAAAGAAATGCATCTGGCTTATATAAAATGTTTTAAAATCACAAAACAATACAGAGCAAGAGAATGGACGTGGGGAAAACATGGGGGTGCTCTCAGGGGAACAGGGAAATCCTTATCTCAGGGTTAGTGCAGTGGTGCTTGGCTTCTTGAGATTGGGTTTTAGGATCTAGCTGTGAATTGGGTGGCTGAGGTTTAAAATAGCAGCCTGGCAGAGTCCTGGCCTCTCTAGCAGCCTGGCAACCTGGCTACAGTAAAGGGGAAGGGAGCTTGGCCACATCAGCTGTATGCCACTGATAGCAAGCCAGCTCATTTAAACCAGAGGAGTAATTCAGCCTAAGGGACTGAGACAGAAGGTTGTAGCCTTCATGTGACTTGACTGAAACAGAAAACAATTTTTTTAAATGACAGTGCTTTTTATGAGCAAGAGTGCTTCTAAGTCCCCAGGGCTTTTCAGGATCAATCTCTGCAGTTTTCACTATTAGAGGCCACCTGAGAAGAAGTCTGAGGTGCAGTGACCAGGTGTCAAACATGAGGCAGGCAGAGATACGATGCAGGTAGAAATCATCCATTTACATGCTTCAGAAATCCATCAATTCCTCTTGAAGTCAGAATAAAAGAAAATCATTAATTCTCCAGTCACTACACGAGTTTTCCTGTCTGGGAATAAATCCCAGGTCTTCCCAGCAGACAGGAATTGGCCGTGCAGCTGTGCTGCTGCCAAGGGCAAGGAGCCTGTGGAGGAGGAGATGAAAGCAGAGCCTGAGCTTTGCTGGTGCTGGGAAGGGTGGGCACAACTTACAGTGTTCTTAAGTGGAAAAACACTGGGTTAGGTCTGACTGGTGTCAGGCATCAAAGCCCTGTGGTAGGAAAGATTTTTTGCTAAACCTCTCCTTTGGGCAATTTAACTCTGAGTCACTTCTCTAACAGATAGACTGGGGGATTGTCTATCATGTAAGTGTGCCAGCTAAACCCTTAATGCCACCCTGGAACACAGCACTCTGGATGACAGCAATGAAGAAAGGAGCACTGTGTGTGCTAATTGGTATCCTGAAGATCTAGGGCTGTATGAAGGATTTGCAGAAATCAATGCAGCATTTTGGGTGTGTTGTGTTGGTGATGGGTGATTATGTTTACAAACATATGGCAACTTTTGTCTTGTTGAAATGACTTTCTGCTATCAGCTTGAATAACAGGACACCCAGCAAAGAAATTAATTTCTATTATCTCTTCACATACTAGGCAGTTCCATGAAAGCTTAAAAAGTAAAGCTAGGATCTCTGAGAATTCAGGTAATTCAGAATTCAGGGGCATTTCAGCATTTCAAAATATGTATCCTGAAATTCACTTGGCCTGCTGATGTGCTTGAAATAGTTGGGGAAATACTTCCAGACATAACTTGCCTTTTTATCTTTTCTCAAAGTGTCACATTTTTAACACATTTATGAACATGAAATCCTGAGTAATCTCCTCTGGGAAGTGTGAAGTAATTGTTTTGAATTAAGTTTCCTCCACACACATGAAAAATAATCCTAGGAAGGATTTTGTGTTTATTTAGTTGAAAGACAGTGTGAAAACTCTTTGGTACCTGTGGAGTCCTTGGTAAAGTACTGAAATCTCCAAAACAGGGACCTTTAGTTATTTTTCTCTTAGTGTTTATTTGCACAGTTCTTATAAATCACCACCACGAGAGAGGCCACAGTGCCTTGCAATAACATGTTCTCATCCCATGGGGCTGGTTGCTGTACATACACGTGGTTGCTGTGCACTGCTTACATCTCCTTCAACACAGATGACACATTTAGGATGCTTCTTGTAGCCTTATTTTTCATCTCATGTATGCTACCAGAATTTTTTCCTCGTAAATAAGCCTATTTAAAGATTTTATGCTAAGCTTGAAAATAATCAGCAGCCTGTTTGACCATGGGCAGCTCTGTGACTACACTCAGGCCAGTAATATAACATAATAGGAAATTATATGGGATATTCAGCTTACACTAAGCTGGCACTTGTAAACAAATAGAGCTCCTTCCCTGCACTATTAAGACCCTAACAGAGGTCATAATGCCCCTGATTTTACAATGGAACTACAACTGAATTGTGGTTGTCAGTTGAACATATTAATAAATGAAAAACATATAATTTTTTTTTCTAAGTGTATTGACCCTTCATGCTGTTTCCTTCTCTGTCTTATCCACTTTCTTGGATTCTTGCTCTATTTTTGTCTGTCTATGTTTTGCAGGTACCTTCTTTCTAATGTGTTATCTATCACAACCTCCAGAACAGATTTCATCAGTATCCTTCCCTTTATTTTAGATGATAAAAACAAAATAAAAATCATATTTCACTTAGTGTTCCCATTTGAAACCAGCAATAGAAAGCAGAAATGACAAGCTATTCAAGCCACAGGGAAGGTGCTGTTCAGAGCCTGTTCCATCCTGTGCTGGAGACGTGTCATGCTCTCTGAAGATGTTTTATTTTGTATAACAATTTCACTTGGTTGCAGTGCGTTGTTTTGAAATAATTTCAGGCTCTTCTTTGCTGATATGACCACTATATAATGGTAGCAAAAATATTTTTCAACCATTTAGGCACTATTATAGATTATAAATCAATGTGGATCTGTACCTCAAAATGCAAAACAGATCTTAACCATTCGAATGCTTTGCTTCAGCACATGAAAAACACTCATAGCAGTCTGGAATTTGTCAAAGAAAGATTTTCCTTCTCCTGTGTGTTTTAATTCAAGCTATGGACTTAAATATGTTTTTTTTCAATAATTACAACATTTCTGTAAGGTTTTCTTTCTGCTGTATGCACTACTTAGTATATCATAACTAATTAACAACCAATTGCAGGCTAGAGATCCCTCATATGCAAGTTCACCTGGAGACAGAGTATGTAAATTTGCTACCTTTTTTTTATTGGCATGAGAGTCACCCAGAGCCAGGTTTGCTCTTGCATCACAGACTGTGTTTGTTGTGCTGGCAGCCAAAGGAATCGTGTTAGGTGTAAATGGAGATGTTTAACTGATAACAGCTGACATAACAAATAGAGAACTTTATGTCACTTTTTATGCATTTATTTATCAGAATATGTTTGTTCCTTATGGTACCTAAAAGACAACACAACATTTTGCATTAAACAGTTTAGCTAGAAATCCTCCAGAAGAGATCTTCCACGGTAAAACTGGGAGGCTGGAGAAGTGGATTTAGGCTGCTGAGACCTAGGAAGTTCATCTTGCATCACATGTTGTCTTCAACAACACAGCCAATTCCCATTAGAGACCTTTTTGTATCAGGTGTTGCCTATCCCTGCATCCTCCAGCTTTTCTTCCTTGATAAGGAGCCAGAAGTTTATAAAAACAGAGTTTGCTGTCTCAGGGGCAGCTGCAGGGCTTCTCTGGTTAAAGAAGCACAAGTGTTTGCACCTGAGTTTGGGTAATTAACTCAGTCTTAATCAACACATAGAGAGTGGAGCATGTAGAAAAGCCAGTCTATCTTATTGAAAATGAAAAAAAAAATTAGTTCAGTGAAGATAGTTTAGAATTCTTCAAGCTTGACTGTGTTATTTTGTTTAGTTTCAACAAGGAGGTAGTGCCTGCTTGTGCTGGAACAAGAACATCGTGCCTGGTGACAGGTAAGCAGAGCCTTCAGCTCAGCCCATGACTCTGTCTTCATGGTGGTAATGATTTCAGAATCCTGCTTTTTCCTGTTCAAACACAAATGTATTGATGGGTAGGTAGCAACTGGGCTACAGCAAACTTCTTAAATGCAGGTGTGTATTTGCATGGAAAAGATGGAAACAAAGAGTGGATGCTTTGCTATGGAATCTGAGAGGGGTTACTTCAGTCTCTTCTGCTTCTGGGTTGGGGTTCACACTCAATACCATTATCTGCACACAGAATGCAGTCTGTGTGAGGAAAAGGTCAGCCAAGCTTCTGCTTCCATGTGGGAAGCAGTCTGCATAGAAACTCAGAAAATCAGGTTTTACTTCACCTGATTTTATTGAGTTAAAAAAAAAATTGCTTAAAAGTTTGAAATGCTTATATGATTATCCTATAATGTAATAATAATAATATTGCTTACCAGGAATAGCTTCTCTTTTAAGGCAAGCAAAACACCTGTCAAATTCTTTGTAGCTTCTTATACAAATGCTTATGAAATTGTCAATAAGAAGACAAGGAGTGTGAAGAGGGTGAGAAAATACCTATTTCACGTGGGTAGGGCTTGTACTGCAGCAGGAGAAACTGAAGGGATGGAAGGTGAGGTGGAAACATTTGATATCTGGGGTTAGAGAGAGAGGAAGATATCTATTGATTGACCACAGTACAGTTGTGGCTGATGGATTAAATGTTCTGAGAGTGGCCTTGGCATGCAGATGGAAAAAACTTTTGCTGTGGAAGATGTCAGAGAAAGAGCTGCTAGGTGATCATGCAGCAGAAAAAGTAGGTTTCTCAAGCTAAAGACATGTCTTCTTGAAGAGTGGTTAGTTTGAAGGGGAAAGAAGTATAAAGATGTATTTATTTATGTATTAATGCATCGACTACAGCTTATAACAGAGCACCCTAAGCTTAGTGTCACAAACAACATGAAACAGGAATTAGTTCTGACAAGCTTACCATATTGCCTGTTAGTTGCCTGGTGAAATAGTTATTTATTTTCAAAGGAAGATAATATTTGGGATTTGGGCTAAAATGCTGGGAATTGGGAGACAAGTGTCCTGTGTAGAAAAAGGATTTGCTGCTAGTGGGAGTTTGGGTGACAGCTCTGGCTGAAGCCACCCACAGAAAGTCCAACATTGTTGGGTTCACAAAGACCAAGAGGCTTTAGAATAATAAAGAAAAATGTGGGGACAGAGTCTAATATGGGTCAGGATACTCTGTGAACTCCAGAAGAATGGGTGAAGTCATGCAATGTAGAAGTTGGAGCTTAACACTTAGGAGTTTTGGTAGCACTTTTAGAAAAAGCAGCTGGCCCAGGTTTGAGCTGACCCTGTTTGCCACCCAGCCAAGATGTGAGACAAGAGATGCTTGCCAGAAAAGTGTTTCTCAGCTAAAAAGGTACAGCAGAGCTGCCTGGAACCATATGTGTGTACAGAGGAACTGTATGCCTGTCAACATGAGGATTCATTGTATACTACTGAAATAGAGGCAGATGTAAGGCCTGCAAAGCTTTTGACTTTCAAGGGTCCAGGAGGTAGTGGATCACAAAAATACCCTAGCTCCAGCTTAAAGTAAATAACCATGATTTTACAACATCATAGAATAAAGCAAAGCTGAAGCAGCCTTCCTATTAGGGTAGTTTTTCCAAAGGTATTTAGAGTTGATGATAATTAGGTAGAAATAGGATCCAAACATGCTGGACACGAGGAGAAGTATTTTCTAAAAGAAAGATGCTGAACTGTTAGAACTGTCAAATACTGAGGAACTTATTTCTGAATTCCTCAGCTATAGGACTGTGATTGCACTGGTTTTGACTGGGTAGAGTTAATTTTCTTCTCAGTAGCTGGTATGGAGCTATGTTTTGGATTTGTGCTGGAAACAGTGTTAACACAGGGAGGTTTTTGCTGAGCGGTCTCACCCCTCCCCACCAGCAGCTAGGCTGGGGGTACACAGAAGCTGGAAGGTGACACAGCTGGGACAGCTGACCCCAACTGACCAAAGGGCTATTCCAGACCATATGATGTCATGCTCAGCATATAAAGCTGAAGGAAGAAGAAGGAAGGGGGGGGGACACTTGGAGTGAATTTGTTTGTCTTCCCAAGTCACTGTTACGTGTGATGGCCTCAGCTGTCCTGGGGATAACTGAACACCTGCCTGGTGATGGGAAGTGGTGGATGCTGTTTTGCTTTGCTTCTGCATGTGGCTTTCTCTTTAGTTATGAAACTGCCTTTATCTCAATCCATGAGTGTTCTCACTTTTATTGTTCCAGGTCTCTCCCTATCCCACTGTAGGGGAGTGAGGGGCTATGTGGTGCTTAGTTGCTGGCTCAGGTTGAACCACAGCAGAGGTATATGTGCTGCAAAAGCTTGGAAAAAGTACTTGGATAAATGGTAAAAACAGAGGGTAACTTCATCCATGGAATTTAAGAAAAGGTCTGCACTGACTTTAGTAGTTCACACTACCTTTGCAGCACCTTTGGTAGGTCTTTTTTTTTTTTTTTGCAGCACCTTTGGTAGGTCTTTTTTTGGTCACTCTTCAAACTGCAGGTAGTTTGAAGAGTGAATGAAGATTAAGGTGCTGTGGGTGCAATAAAGCACTGTAAATCCCAGCTGAGATGAATCAGTTTCTTGTTCCTAAATGTATTCATCTGCAGAAGTTGGAGGCTGAGTAGAGATTACCAAACTGCACTCACTTTATATGTCTTAGGAGTGAGTATAGGAACTAGAGCTGAATCCATTTCTAACAAAGAACATACATTAAAGATTATTTCAGTGTGAGCAATTACCCTACAGCACAGTCAGTGCATTTGCTATATATCTAAGAATAATGGATAAATGACTTCCAGGATAAATGTTGGTGCCTGATGTTTTATGACATAGGAGTAAAGAGTTAAGAAAAAAAGAAAAAATAGTGGTACATTTATAAAACTCAGATTGAAGTCCTGCATTCTGCCTCACCTCAGGAAAATAGAAAGTGAGTGTGAATAGAAAAATAGAATTTTGAAGAAACAGTGCTGTTGTAGGGAAGAATAAGCAATTGTGGTGGTTGTTGGATATTCTTTCTGGCCAGAAATGGTGCACATTACAAAGCAACCTCTCCTGTAAAATCAGCTGAAGCAATATCAGCATGGGTTGCCTTTGGATGAAGGTCTACAACATACATTTGAAGGGTGACAGATAGTTGTACAGCAGGAGGTATTTAAATTGGCCTCACATCAGATAACAAAGTACTGTGGACAGGCTCTGAAAGGGGAATTATGCAAAAGTGATAAGGAATCCATCAGTCCCAGAGACTATTCCAGCAAACCACTGCTTCTACAGAGGGAAAAGGGTTGATTTACTGCAAGTAAACTTAGCAAAGGACTTAAGGTGAAAATAGCAAAAAGAAAACAACAACAACAAAAAAAGGCCTGTTGTCTGGATCTCCCCAAGTTTTGCTGCACAGAGCAGACAGAGCTGATCCATGACTGAAAGGAAGGAATAGTAGTAAGCTAGTATGGTAGAGCAGATACAGGGATGGGTGACATATTTAGCAGGGGCGGAATGGAGAGATAAGAAAGAGGCAGTTTAATAATTGCCTGCAGATAAAACCAAGGGAGAGATATAGAATATGTGCCCTGACATTAATGAAAGATTGTCATGAGCTGCAAGAGGGAACCACGAGGTGGTACTGGGAAGTAATAAGCAGGAAGAGATGAGAAGCTGTGTTTGTAATAATCACAGGAGGCAGAAAGCAGGCTTGTGCTTATCACATCCCCTGGCACCCCTCTGCAGATTGCTACACCAGGCAGGAAGGGCTCCAGCTGCCAATAAATCCCCTCTGCCTTCCTAGGGAATGCCTTGCAGCACGTGGAAGTGCAGGTGGGATGCAGATGAGTAGCTTGAACAGTTCCCTGTTCAAGCCAGCCTGCTTGCTGGAAGGTATGGGCTTGAGTCCTTCCTAAGGGTGGCTCTGGGACCTGCTGTTCCCAAAAAGCTGCAGCTGTGTTCATGGAATGTGGCTGCAAGGAGGGTCTTAACCCATGCATGGAGTCTAGCTTACCCTTTAAGTGCAGCAGTGCATGAAGACAGGGGTGCTTGGGAGTGAAGACCTCAATAAAGAAGCATCCATAAACAGTGGAGAGCAATTTCTCCTCTGACCATGTGCCCCACAGTTCTTCCATAAAGCTAACTTGAGGTGTTTTTCAGGCAGGAATAGTTTATTGGGAAAGGAACATCAGCAAATGGTGTGTTAAGGCCAGGACTGCTTGCTCTGCCCTTGCACTTGAATGATTTGCAAAGCTACTTTATGGGCTGGATTTGTGAGGATGATCTTTTTAAAAAAAAAAAAAAAAAAGCTGATGGGGAGAAAAGGTAATTATTTTGTTATTTTTACCCCTGATTGGTTCATTACTCATGTTTAACAGGAAAGCCTTCCAGTGTTAGGAGGGTGCAAGTGGGAGGGAAGCACACTGCAGGGCAGGGTACAGTCTCAGATGCCTAAAGCAGGGCTGTGAGGCCTGGATTTAAACCTCTGCTGTGAGCTCAGCTTCTGGAAACATGGCAGGTCTGACTCTGCTCCAGGGTTTATATTTTTACAAGTCATTGTTCTGGATGTGAACTGAATACTGTAACTGTTAAAGGATGCTGCTTTTCCAGGAAAAGTATTCCCTACTTTTATTTAAGACTCCTATGTTGGGAAAAGGTAAAAATATTTATCTTTTTTTTTTTTCTTTCCCCTATGCTCGAGGCTATGTTTTAATTCACAATTTCTCTGAGCTCATCTTACAAATTACAAGGAGTAGCCCTGCCATGAGTATAGTGGAGTAGGCCAGTTAGAAGGAAGAGGTGGTGATGGTCACATCTGTAATCTGTGTTTGGAGGAGGCTGCTCTTGAGGCTTATAGGCTTGGCTACAGAAAGAAAACAAAGGCAAAAGTAAAAGCCTGGCTTTTCAATCAATAATAATTCTATCCCTTTGTAACTGTTGGTGTCACAACTGTACTAAATACATCCCTTTGTAGCAGTAGGGTGGCCAAGCACAACTAGGAGGCAGTGCCCAGCTCAGAATGGGAGAGAAAAGTGGGTGAACTACTCCCAGGGCATGAAGAGAAGCAGGCTGAGGTGGATCTTGTCAGAGTTCAGCCATCCTCCTGCCCATGGGTGCTTTGTGTGGTGGCTGCAAAAGCAACCCATATCTCTCTAGCCTCAGTGCAGTGCTTGAGGTACAGAAATGACTTTCTCCTCTTCTTTCCCTGTTTTCTTTTATCTCTGGAGATTACTGAACTGAGACTCTGCCTTTCTCGTAATGAGGCCAGAGTACATTGGAATTATCTGCGGGCATCAGTTAATAAATAGCAGGATAAAAGGCAAAGAGCTGCCTGAGGGTGATGCGTGTCAGATCTTCAGAGAGCAGCAGCCCCTTTCTGTGTAGGGGAAGGAGAGAGCCAGGGCAAGCGGGTGCAGCTCGGTCACACACCTCACACAATTACACCCAGCTGCCTGATTCTCTTTCCCCTCACCTCAAAAAGCAGGGCCCTAAATTGCTGTCAGGCTACCACTGCTAACGAGCTACATGGTGACACCCTCTGTGAGAGTGAGACATGGTGGCTGTGTCAGTGGGGACAACAAAATGTCCCATCCTGCTCCTCTGAGAGAAAGCTGTCAATTCAGATTGAGTGGCTGGAGTCAGTCATGAAGCAGTTACACTCATCTCAGCAGCAGACAGGACCAAGGTAAACAAAAGTGTTATTGACTCAATATTCTTTTTGTATTATTATGTTACACAGGACTTGTTGCACTGCCTATCAGTGAGGTTGCACAACTCTTTCCTTCAGGAAAAGCTATTTTCAGCTGTTTCTAAACATTCTTCACCATTTGGACTGCAATTTTCCAGACCAAATACCTGGCTCAGACCAAGTAGTTTTGGAAAATTTCCAAGCCATTGTGGTTTGAGAGTTTGTTGGTTTTTTTTGTTGGTTTTTTGTTGGTTTTTTTTTTTTGAGGTGTTACCTGGAGAATATGC